>JAVQJF010088144.1:0-53865 GCA_036023855.1 Gadopsis marmoratus
GAGAGAGAGAGAGAGAGAGAGAGAGAGAGAGAGAGAGAGAGAGAGAAAGAGAGAACTAAATGCTTATCTCCTCACCTCGGATGTATGCAGCAGTTATTGATGTATCTTCTTTTTCTGTCTAGTGATCCATTGCTTGCTCTTCCAATACACACATCACACAGAAGCAGCCACAGCCACTTCGCCAGAAGGGAGAGAGGGAGGGGAGGAAGGAGGGAGGGAGGGAGGAGAGGAGAGGAGAGGAAAAAAAAAATGCAGGCAGCTCACATTTCAAACCTGCAAAGGGGGGTGGTGCCTAATGTGCTAGACAGCCTGTATCTTGGCCCGGGTCCAGAGCAACGAGTAAAAGAAGCCTCAATCAATGTATTTAAAGCAACATTTGTTACGAGGGAGATGCACAGCGAGTCCCGCCGAGAAGAGGCAATAGAAACGGTTCAGGTGGGTATATTAAGCAGTGTTTTCAGCCCCCAAACCTTGTCTTTGCATACAGTCGACTTAATCCGTCAAACTAGTCATTGTAATTAAGGGGCATGGAGGACCAGGAGGAGGAGGAGGAGGTTGGGTATTGTGGCTTCCCAATGCGCAGAGGGTTGGAATCAGAGAGGGAGGGGCCAATTAGACCACATTTGTCTTTCAACACACATGAGCCCGAGTAAGCTTTTGGATAAATAATTACACACATATAAAACATGTAAACGGTGGGCAGGCACACCACCTGAGGCAGTCTGCAGCGTCTATTGTCATCTGCAAATAAGGAATACTCACACGCGAGTCAATTCAGGTGTCAAATTAGTGCGACTGAACTGTGGTTAAAATACAATAATAAGCATTTAATTAGAGACATAAGGTACAAGGTAAATTAATTTTGATATGCAAAACATCCGATTTCGTCGCCATGTGCGAGTGGCTGAAGATAATACCGATCACCTCCTGCCGCCACAGACATAATAACTGCGAGAACTACGCGGAAAGGAGGGAGGACAGACAAGCTCAGCAGCTCTTATCTCTGGTCTTTCCTGTCTGTATTTGCTCTGCTGGTATTTACTATCAGCTAAGTGCACAGCAGGTGACTTACAACCCTGCATCTCCACTGCAAGTTAACACATCAATCATGGCTGGCCAGAAGACTTCACACACACAGATCATATAGTGTGAAACACATAGTGGACACAGTGCAGATTTACTGCTTCTGTGACAGTCATATCTTTCTAAGAATCAGGTGCACACACATGCACATGATAAGTCTTCAACCTCGTAAACTCTGATGTGGGTCCATCTTTACCAACTCACATTCTTTCTAGTGGAGGCACAAACGCTTCTAAAGAGGCGCCCCGTTTTTTGCACTGAGCTTTGGAGAAATGTGTATAAGACGATGCACAACACATTGATGCAACGGTGCAGCTGTAAATACATGGCACCTTGGTTTTGAACAAAGTTGTGGGGAAATTTAAATTCAAGAGGTTTTCATGTCAGACGTTCGAATGACAACATCAAGCATAAATGAATCTGAAGATCTATATTTGTGGTGGACTTTCTCTCATAAATAATAGTACAGACCTCCAATAATAATAATAATAATAATAATAATAATGTATGAGGTGTGCCTGGAGGACACCACTAAATACAGTGTTATATACAGTAGGTTGGCCGAGTGAACACTCATCCTTAGACTGGGTCTCAGTTCTTGGGACTAAAGTAATAACAGACACCACTCGAGGAACCATGGCTGCGTCATCACCATCTGAATTAAAGCTTCCATACAAGGAAATTTAAGTCTAAAATCTGCATTTCTCAACTGCTGCTGAGGATCAAACAAGGTCTCGGCCACCAACAGCGTTTTCAGACGCTTGCGCTACTCTCTGTTTAGGAAAAGCCACAGCTAAACTCTATGTTGAAGCACACCGAGACAGGAAAGTAAAAACATTTTGGTGTGGAACGCTCTGGAAAGAGAAATTACAGCCCTGCAGGCCTGTGTGTGTTTATGTGACCTCTGTATTGTGTGTAGAATCGGAGGCCTTTCTGCAGCTTAGGTCTGACCTCCACGTCTTGAGCACCACTTCACTGGAAGGCACGGTGAACGCCGAGGTATGATCAGCACTTCAAACTACAGTTTAGAGGATCTTTACATTACATTTGGACTCCAGCAAACTAAAGAAGTCAGCCACAAGCCGTTTTTCTTAACTGTCTTTTCTTTTTGAGAATTTCTGCAATTTATCTCCTAGCCTGAAAATACGGTTCCTCTCTCCTTTTAATTTTAGACATTTATTAAACTATTCGATGGCATTTGACAAACTTAATTTACTCAGCTGGATTGTTCATTTACTTTGAAATAGAATTAACTGTTATATTCGGTCCGATTCAAAGTTTTCACTCCAAACGCCTTTATGCTTCATCTAAGACTTACTACACTTAATATTTACTTAAGGTTATGCATTTTGTACATTATATTAGCCTACTTACTTAATATTGCTGTTCTGTTTCGCTGCATTGTAATTCTACTCCTGCTACCTCTGTCTACGCCGTACATACAGAAGCTGTCTGTCTAAAGAGGAAGTGTCATATTTTAAAGCGCTTGAGACAAACCTGTGATTTCATAGATATAGATAAAATTCAGATTTATTATGATGGATAGATTTTTAGACTTCTATAGGCATACGCAATAGGTCACACTGCCTAATGTCTACCTAAAACTACAAACACAACATCCCCTCCAGACACCGTAATAAATCCCACAGTCAAACCAACTAAACAATAATCTAAAGGATAAAAACTCTGCTGCTTGGATGATTATAATCATGCCAACACTGTTAACTATAAGCCACGTTATCTAATGATCAAACCTGAAACCACCCCTCTTCATCTCATAAACTGGTGCCTCCTTTCACTCTTTGGAGCCGAGGAATTCCAAGAGCTTGCTGAGGCGCAAATGATTGGGAATGTGCCATTCTGACCCTCTTGGAGGAAAAAAAAATCGTGATTAAGCGTTTTGTCGAGGCTCTCGAACCAGACCGAACCACCGCAGTCCTGCAGGAGGGGTGTGACACTGATGGAATAGGCTTAACAGTATTTGTAATGTACCCTGTGACGGAGAGCGAGAGACAGAGAGAGAAAGGGGGGAGGCCCTGAGCGAGTGATCTCCCTGCTTTCATCGCATGCAAAAAGGCGAAAGGACAACAACTGGCCTATCCCCCTGAATAGTAGTACAAACCAATAAATCACACTGTGTGTTGAGTTTTCTCTTTCAGGCATTTAATATACAAACAACAAGAGACACTATTTAAGCCTCTTACTAACTCATTTTGCTGAAAACCAGATACATATGTTAACTGATAAAATCAATAGGTGGCGATGATGAAGTTTCCCTCAGGCGAGGAGATACATATTGCTGGTGTCATTAGGATCAAGGTGTATGTCTTTGAGATTTGCCTCCCTAAGCTTTTTCTTACAAAAGCAATTAACAAACCAACGTCTTAAACTGTTGGAGGCATTTCACGATGAATCGATTTGTCAAAGCTACAACCTGTTTCAGCTCGATGTTGACTGTGAACGTTGATATCCTACTGCTGAAATCAGCTCTGGCCTCCCCTCAGCACAATTTTCCCTCCTCAATTTTCTCCCATGTTCGGTAGAGGAATCTAGATGACATAACAGAAATGTAATAGCTCGACCACGCCGTGTGTCAGAGCCAGGACATGTTAGGCCTGGTTAAAATGGGACACTAAATCTGATTTACTTATTAGCACTCATCCATTGACTTGATGTCCTCTGTGGCAGACAGCCCCGCTCGTAACCACCAATCATTTAACATAGATGTTTAGAGCAGATTACAAGGTGCATGATGCAACTGAGCAGGCCAGGGGTCGTGAGAGTAAGATTTGGCTTCAAATCATCCCTGGACACTTTTTCTTTTAAGAAAACTCACAGGGTTTGGGCTAAATAAGCCCCTTTGTTAGCAGAGATAAGGAACAATCATAAGGTGGAACAGTTTCAAGCTGTCTATAGCCAGAACAATATTAAAAAAAACTTGTTATGGAACAAATGGCAGACTGTCGTATTTATAACTTGGATCACATTCAGGAAAAAGATTTGGCTAAATAAACTGTCGTTAAAACAGCATCACGCACAGGACGATGTACTTGATTAAACATGGAATTCGCCTCAATCCCATGTCCTCTCTAAACAGACTTAATCTAGCTTCTCAGGTTTGTTCTCGGCTCTTTCAGGCTTCCAAAAGTCTCCGCAGTGAACGGCAGACACTCACTCGCCTGTCTCTGGTGGTGGATGGCTTGACCTGCTGCCCCCATCCTGGCCCCGTCATGTGACTCACTCCCTTCCCCCGTCACTCGGCAACAGCCCCACTGGATGGCGGGGAGTGGGTCCTGCCCGTGGGGGCCTGTGGGAGTGTCGTTTAACAGCCATTTCCCTTGGCTGCCACAGAGGGCTTTCTATCCGCCTTAACAACCTCCTCAACTGGGGCCTCCACTCTAAAGAGCTTCTGGGAGCTTTGCTGGAGAATGCCTCCGCAGTGGTTTCCATTGACTCTATCTGTCTACAGGCCTCACCTCGCAAAATATTCATGCATATACAGGTACATAATTGTCCATGAAATGCATTTTGGGATGCTGCCTAGACTTGAGTACTTGCTGGTTTTCCAAATGACTACTGTTGCAGGAAATTATTCAGACAGAGAATCAATTGGCAATCTTATCTAAGCCCATAAAGTAGGGCCTGAGATTTGATTTAGCATTAAGTAGAATTAGAACATTTGGCAGAGCAAGTTAATTGCAGGCAGAGAATGATTCTCCTCCTGTGGCTGACATAAGAGTGACATTGCATGATTTGAAGCCTCATATTACCACATATAAAACCATAGATGCCATAAATCAGAAAAGGCAAACACAAGTGAAAATTCAAACAATATGTGGCTCCAACCGTCATGTCCTAGTCGACTTAAGACGGCTCAGCGGCGAGGCCGAGCACACAGAAGCAATCGTACAACCCCGCTTTCCTCATAACCCAAGACAGGTAGAAACCACAAATCAAAAACCGTGAAGGAGCACAAAATATTCCTGTTATCTTCCAAGCTGCTGACAGCCTATACATCTTCATTCCCATCGTGCTCCAGCACGCTTTTTTGCCAGCTTGATAACGACATTTAGCAGTATACATCTGTCCCAATAATCCATCACTGTACGGAGATGACGGCGCTGTATCAAAACAGGAAGTCATCATCACTGATAGTCGGTTTTTGTTGCGAGTGGCAAATTGCATGTTCTGCAGCTCTTTTAATCTTTGCACGAATCTGATAATAAACACTAAATTACATGGAATAAAACATGTCAGTGACCATTTGGTTTCCTTGAAATGCTGTCCAACACAAGTACCAGTACTTTTCTGGAGTATCAGGATCTTACGCAGTCTTATAGCAATGGGTGGGTATCATGAAATGCTGCCAAGAATGCAGACAGGAACTTTGAGCCAGCATGGCCAGATGGCCTGAGACGGTGGTTGAGAAAACTCTGGTCTTACCTGCTGATTTTGGAGTGAACTTGTCCCTGTTGGCAGCGCACACGGCCAGGAGCCGGTAGCCCAGGTCCAAGTCATAGCCCTGCTGTGCTGCTACGCGGCTGACCACCTGAACACAACGACAGCATGCAGCACTCAGTCAGGACAATATCAGGTATTATTATTTTCTGAGGTTCAGGACATAACTAAATGACACAGGGTCTTTGTAAGATACAGCAATGTAGATAATTTCTTGCAAAACATTAGCACATGTCAGACATCACATAAATATTATGATACTGTAAGGGTTCATATAGGTTAAAAAAAAAAAGAGGTCAGTGAATGCATTTTTGAATATGGACATTATTGTAGCAAATGGTGGTTTGTGAATTTGTGGATAATTCAAGAAGTTAATTCTATTTTAATATGACAAAAAGAACATTACTCTTTTCAGACAAGGTTTTTTATAAGGTTTATTAACTCAACTGTTACCTTTATTATCCCATTACCCCATCTATTTTATCTTTATTCCTAGAAAGGAGGTCACAAAAAAGCCAATTCTATTATCAGCTAAACAACAGAGACAAGTAGAAAGTGCATAACTCTTCAAATATTTATTTTTTTTTTTTTTATTTGGTAGGTCTTGGTAGTTAAACTCATCAAAAGGACTTTCCAGATTCTGACTGTTACATAAGTGACGTTTGGCAGCATCAAAGACCCAGTTTAACTTAAAGAATAGAGTCGCTGCAAGTTTATCAGTTCCATATGAGGCGGTGGACGGCAAGACGAGGAGAAAATGTGGCCTCCAGTGCAGCGGTGCCCATTGAGAGGAAACATTAAGAGAAACATCCACATGCCACAGGAGGTGGTGTAAATCACCCTTATGTGGCACATGTTGCTTTGATTTACCGTCGCCATTATCAGCTCAAAGAGACCCGCTCAAGATATTTAAACCTTTAAGACGCAAGATCTGTGTGGACCAACGTGCCTCACCAGAGACCGATTCTTCTCCTCGCCTGGGTTTTCATAGCCGCGATCCTGCCGTCACACTCCGAAGTTCAAGACAAGCCCTGAGGTAGTTCAGCGGAACACTGCTCCCTGCACCATATCATTATCTCCTGTAAGTATAGTCTTGATGTGACACCAGAACAGAATATGTATATCTGGCCTTTATTTATAGGAATCCCCCATTAAGAAGAAGATATATGAGTATAGGACGTCTAATTAGAATCTAAACTTGTGAGGGACATTTCGCTAAAGGGTAATTCTAGTGTAAGAAGTTACAACAAGTAGTTCTAATTTCAGTACTTAAATTGTACACAGTCAGTGGAGCTGTGGTGGTGGATTGTCTACCATACAGTAGACACTCCTTTCTTTCTGGCACTTTGCTGTCCCAAGGCAACTGGTGAGTTGCGGCTTGAATACCGTAAAAAATGTGTGAGAATGGGGGGGACACTAGAGGGCAGCATAGAGTGAGCATAGTAGCAGCAGCCTGATTGACGGTATGGCGACGTCATCTCGGACTGGAAATTAGCATTAACAGTATATTTATTTACAAAGACCACATTTCTTCTCTAACCTTAAACAAATGGTTTTAAAACACCATGTTCATGCGTAGATGTGCAATACAGAGAGATGATAAAGGTAGACGCACTGACCAGGGCAGAGTTGCGCGCACACATTTACAAAAAGTTAAATAATATATCATTATATCATACTGTATATTATATAATTAGTTTGTTTTAAGGTAAGATATGTTTCAAAGTTGCCTGATTTTAAGTCTAGTTTTAAAAAGTAGTTTTTGTTTACCCCATTAGCAGACTGTTGTTTGGAACCATAGCAAATTTCTCTTGATGACACAATATTTAGCTATTTGTAAAAGATTTTTATTTTTTGGCAGTGTAGCCACCTGTCTGACATTACCAAATGCCAATGTTGAGACAGCAGTGAGATACAACATACAGGAAACAGTGTGAAGTGTTTACCATTACAGTCAGAGACCGGGTAATTTCACAATCACATCAGATTCTCTGTGCTCCCTCCCCGTGTGGCTCACGCTAAGGTCTATACAACCCATAAACTAAAAGGAAAAGCCTTGAGATTTTCACGGCAGGAAACAAATTGAATTGGCGAAATGGAGGAAAAGGCACCTGCTGCTGCGCATTAAAGCAGTGATACAAACAGCCCCTAGAATGGAGGGATGTGTCACAGTGGTTTCACTGCGGTGCTCAAGTACAAATCTCTCAGGTTCTTTCGCTTGCTGTAGCCACGCTTGCTCGACGGGGGTTACAAATTGCACCCAACAGGGCCTATATGTATCTCTTATCTACAGCTGGAGGCAGTATGGAAATGTGCATGTTAGAACACAGTATGGCCCCAAGGTGACAGGTGAGTGACACATCCGCAGTCCATCCATTGCGACTCCTTCCTGACTGTCCGTTCCCTCTCTTGGAGACGGAACATTTCCAGAGGACAGACAGTAATTCATTCATTTAGTAACTCTCCTGTCTGCACTGACACAAAATAATAGGAGGTTTTTATTACAGAAATACTCCATTACAAGCGATAAAGAAATCTACCAAATACTCAGCCTCTGTAGGTTTGAAAAGTGGCTCGTTTGTTAGTGGTTTGCTTCTTTGTGGTGGACGTCAGCTGTAGTCAGCTGGGATTCAAAACTGTTACAATAGATTCCAATAGTGGCTGAGAGCCATGGCAAAAACAAAGAAATAAAAAAAAAAAGCACCATTATCCATAGAAACCTCTCAAAAACACTTATCTGTCTATCCGTATGCCTGGTATGTTCCAAACACTCACCCACCAAGATCCTGGTTTGGTTGATAAAACGCCACTCTCTTGTCCCTCTGAATGTTCATTATCTTCCATGTACTATTTTGTCAAAATTATACCAAGAAAATGGCTAAATGGACAGCTTCCATTTGTTGCTACTGCAGTTAGCGGTTGATCGTTGCACGATTGTTGCGCGTAACTAGCTGTATGTGCCAACAATGACTTTGGCTAGCTGCTAGCAACAAAAAGCTGTATTTAGCCATATTGTCTTGGAAATATGAATGGACAGTGGAAAACTAAATGAAGAATGGTTTGAGAAGTCTCAAATAGACATTTTGATCCTTTTCACTATGAAACTGCAGAGTCATGAATCTATTGTGACTGCTGTAAATCAAAGCTGCTGTCCTCCATGAAGGAGCAAGCTGCAAACGTTTACTTTTGGAGTATTCCCTTTAAATGTATATGAAACATGATGGAGCGAGAGTAAAGGATTATTCAATCTGCAAGTGAATATTTACCTCTTTCAACAGTTTAGTGTAACACTGTGTCTGATTAGATCAAGTCAAATATGCAAACCTTCCTGAAAGTTACCCTAAAGGCCCAAATCATTCTTTGTTTACAGTATCAAAATTTAATTGTCTTTTATTCCCCCAAATGTCATGGGATACTAATTATTTAGTTAACCAAAAGCGCCAAGGCATTTAAGTAAGGGAATTAAGGGCTTTGCATCTGTATTTCCCTATAAGCACTGATTGATTTGCGGTTTGAGAATGTTATTGCACTACTTTTCATGTTCCAGTGCGCCGACTTCATGAGCCACAGCACAAACTGTGACTGAAGTCACTGATAGGTGACTGAATCTTAGTTTCTACAGGGTGAAATGCTTTGTATTTTCCATCGACCTCTGATGATCAGGCAGCTAAACATTAGCTGTCTTGTATCCCTGAGGGAGTTGTGGAAAGAGCCAATGCAGCAGTTGTTTTAGCGTCCCTTTCATTGTCCTTGAACCTTCAAGTATGAGGCTGCAGGGGGGGGGGGGGGTCATGACTGGCTACTTACCGTTAGGCATCCCATCAGGCTTTGCTCGAAGGGGCGCTGGAAGGCTCTTGGGTCACCACACCAGTCCAGCAACTCGGTCGCCGCTGTTTGGAAATTTGCTGGATTTTGTAAGTGCTGGGGGGGGGAGGAAAAAGGGAAAGTTTGGAAAAATGTCCAGAAACATTCCAAGGTCACTAGGAAACAGAATAGAGATTTATTTATTTGTGAATAATGGATCAGCATAGTAAGACAAGATGTCGTAATAAATCCAAACCAATCCTCCATACTCGCAAAATGTATGCATAGTATGCACAATAAGAAAATACAGATACCTCTCAGCAACGTAAAAAAATTAGTTATGTATGGTTTGTGTACAGGAAGCAATTCATTTTTATTAGAATAAAATAACAAACATTGTTAAAATAAAACTGAGGTATAGACAGGATATATAAAATCTAAAAATTAACATACGTGTCTTTACATATTGGTCCTCACCTGCTTTGTTGTGACATTGTGATTGAGTCACTATGGGAATTAAACACTAATGCTAACACGGCAAGATATGCAATGTACATTAAATACATTTGCTCCTCTAGATTCTTTACATTTCCTTTAGTTAAACATTTTTCAAAAAGCATGTAGATCCAAAAGAAACATAAGTGGAGAATGCGGTTTGACTACTCGCCGAGTTTGCTGCCTCCCTGAACCCGGAGAAGAGACAGAAAATGGACGGTTGGATCTCGAGAGAGAAAATTACTTGTCACCAAAACAAGGGCCACGGCAATAACATGATGAATAATTAAAAGCACTCAGAGTGGCTTAAAATAAAACAGCATTTTATGACCACATTTCCCAAAATGTATCTTATTACATTTTAGATGACTTATGTTGTAGGTTTAAAGTATTAATACACAGGGCTGAAGGCACATGTCCCCATCAGACTCATGCTTCCACTTCACTCTCTGCAGGTTTCTGTAGCACCGCCTCGCCACTGAGTGCAATAAATCTCCCTGTATGGCTGCATGAATAGCAGAGGAAGTCCTTATTCCACCAGCAGGCCCTGAGCTGCACTGTGACTTTATCTGACAACGGGCTCCTTGACCTACAGGCACACCTTTATGGCATTCATTCCCCAACTGGAGCCAGCAGCCCACTCACTAACCCTGTTGTCTGTCTTGTTGCAGAGCAGCAAAGGGAACTGAAAAATGGACCTCTCCCGGTCGCCACATCGGACTCACTGTTGGTCATTCCTTCTCTGAAAGCTTTCAAACCTTCAATATGAATCACTTGATGCACAGAAGAGCAGACACACCACCTCAACTCTGTGGTAATCTATTGCCTTTGGCGAGATAATGCACACAAGCCTTTGCAGTGCACTTGTACAAACCAGGAACAAATGGGCCCACACTCCATGGCATCAAAGGTAAATAGAGAGGTTTTTCAGATTAAAGTGAACGGCTGCCTTCTTACCGCATCTGTATGCTTTGATTACACTGTCAGAGAGAAGAGGAGGCAGAGGGAATGACAGAGGTACAGTCACCACCTGGCAGTGCTTTTTTCTTGTGCGCTCTTTAGGGGGCAGCAGAGGTCAGGATTTGATAAGGCAGCTTTCATTTCAATTTACAAAGCTGGTGTTTGACAAGGGCTGGATGAAACCAGTCTTGTTTATTTTATGCTCCGTCCGAGACTGTTCCCCACTCATCCAGCATGTCTTTGTTGGGGGAGACTAGGGTGAGGCGTGGTGGGGTTGCGGAGCATGTAAATTCTACTGGAGGATAAAGTCTCCTGGTGAAACACACACACACATCCACAGATGCTAAATTTAGATGAGTCTGGACGCAAGACAACACACACAATCAGCGCACCAAGGATGGAAAGAAGGGAGGAAAAGGGGGAGAATATGTGGAGGGGTGGGTGGGGTTTAACGCACCACCACCACTTGGGCTTGAAGTGATTACTGTTCTTTGCACTCAGAACAATTGGTCCCACCAGTGTGGCTGTCACATGGAGAGCTTGGCACTGCCATGCCACAGATGTTCCCCCTTCTACGGCCAAAACCCACAAATCAAACCTAAACTAGTGGCCAAGAGACCCCCTCACTCCCCCCTTATCCTCGTCCCCTGGGTGAGAATGATCCTCCAACATTTACACTCCAGTCAAAGCTCGGCCCAGTTCGAGGGAAACAAAGATGGACAGGACTTGCAGTGTTCTGAGAATACAGCTTTCTTCAGATACAATCATGCTCTGTAGCGACGTCTGGAAACAACTTGATCTGCACATCTGCAGCTAAACTGAATTTGACGGCGCATGCTATCTGGCAAGGAGTCACTTCCCTTTCAAAATCACAGCTTTTGGTTTTGCTGCCGCTGTTGACGCCCGAGAGCACTGAAAACATATTAATGCCGACAATTAACCCCGGAAAGAACATAGTGGCAGAAATAAACAGCTGCATAGCCGTGCAGCGCAGCAGCAGTACAGAGAGGGTTGTTTTCCAGTTGATCTTGAAATATTGACGCTTGCAGTCTGAGGAAGTGCTCCTGCAGCGAGAGGAGAGTTCATAGTTTCCGCCAAAGCCCTGCTCATATCACTGAGTGGAGAGTCTGACAGCTAACTGGCTTCCCCACAGTGAGAGGAAAACTACTGTCTCTGAAACAGATACCAGCAGTATCACGGAGCCCATCTTCCCCAAAGTGTTCACGACGGTGCAATTCCAGGACGCGAGAGGAAAACAAACGGCCACTGAGAAACCGTGTGTTGGGGGTGAAATCAGATAACTGCTTTTATGTATCATCTCTTAAACATCCTCGTCTGTTTGGAGGTTAAACAAGAGAACATATTTATTTTGCTGTACCACTCTTTAAAAGTTACACGTGTGTTCCCCTGGGGTGTTTAGCACCAGCTGCACACATCATGAGAAAACAAACCATCAGTATTGTTTACCTTGTAAATAAGAGCAATAAGTTTGAGGGCTGCAACTTACATTTCATTATCGTTTAATCGGCGGATTCTTTTTTTGATTAATCAATTGGGCTTTTAAATTTCCAGAATATGTGAAAATTGGCCATCACGAGTTCCCAGAACCCAAGGTAACATCTGCTAGTTGTCCCACTAACCAAAACCCACAGATACTCAATTTACAATGATGTAAGACAGCAAAAAGCAGCAAACCCTCACATTTCAGAAGCTTTAATTTGCCATTTTTGCTTAATAAATAACTAAAACCATCAATCGCTTATGAAAATTGTCGTAGAGTAAATTCTTGTTTGTGTCGACTAATCAATTAGTCCACTAATCTTTTCAGAATTAAATAGATGTAATATGTGTCAGTTTTGCCATGGACCCCTACGTATTTACCTACATTCTTAACACTAATGTGAAACAATGCAGAAGTAAAACGAAATGTAAGTAACAAAATTGTGCGTACTGGGGTGAAAAAGAACAACGTTTACGAAGAGTACGGTTAAGTTATTGTTTATAAATCACATTATTGCAATTTTACAACAAGACGGTAATTTAAAAATTACCACCGTAATGATTTCTGATTTAACTTTCAACCCATGATTCAATCAGGCTGACAGATTCCAATTTCCTCTACTTTATCATCACGCCCGGCAGTAATTTATCATTTGAGCAACAAAATCAATTTGTTCCCCTGTCCACTGCACTGGCTGGGAGTATTCAGACAGACATGTCACATCTTCCAGAAAACAACAACACAATGGAGGAGGCTTCATTTATATTCCTGCTCCATGTCTGCATTGCCTTGGAGATGCCAAATTTCAGCATGTGCACACTTTCAATTAAAGCAAACAGCTGGATTGGTTTACAATATTTCCTTAATTATTTTAATGGCTTGGATATTGGACAATGGGGAGCAGGGGGAGAAGATAGTGAGTTAATTGTTCTGATCTCCCCTGATGATCATCTTTGTGTGTGGGGAGGAGAATAGACGACCGGCTGAATGGGCTCACTGCTAGTCTAATTGGCAGGACATAAATGGTATTTATTATGCGGGCCTTCCAAACCCTGATTGTCTGCAGCACAAAGCTGCCTCTATTAGCAGGGTGCTGGCTCTTACTGGCTGGTTTGAAATGACCCGGTGCTTAACCATTTATTAGATAGACTGGAGGCCTCCTTGTATGCCATGGATCTCTCTAATTGGCATGTTTACCCATGTGCTGCTTCCCCGGCCGCTAACATTGGGATGTGTTTGTTTAAATTTTTGCCTTGCAGGGTTAATACATTTTACCCCGCAACATTTAAACTCTTTACACTTTTGTGTCAGACAGACGCAAATCCCTTTTCCTGATCTGTGAACTTCCTTTGCAGAATAACTCACCAGCCGTTAGCAACTCAGCGCATTAATAGAATCCAATTTCACCTCCCAAACTGAATATTTAATATCCTGCTGTAAAGAAGGTAACCAGGCTGGAGACAAGAGAGTGTTTACCTCATTCTACCTTATTACTTAAGGACATCAAAGCCTGTCTCTACACATAGGGGTTTCCCTCCGCTTGCTCCCTAAACACTCGCCCTGTCTTGCTATCTGCCTCACCTTGTCTCATTCTCAGTAATAGCTGGGAACTCCCTGCCAAGGGTAAAACAATTTGCCACGTCCACACTTGTGTTTAAGTGCAAGGCCCATACATTGTCCCAAAGGCCTTCCGATATACTTTTCAGGAGGTGGACCTCAGCACAGAGCCCAGAAACAAAACGGCCCGTCAGTTAAGACATCAAAGGGAGAAAGAACCCTGTAGCCAGGGGTTACGCAAGTATGTCTGCTTAATTCTGCCAGAGATTTGTCCCGCAGCAAACGGTGGTGAGAGGAGAACAAAAGGACTCGCTGGAGTCAGCAGTGGTGGAGGGAGAAAGAAGGGTGATGATGGGGGAGGGAGGGGAGTGAGGGGAGGCTCCGCTCTTTGACCCCAGTCAGCAACCTGAGTCACACCACAGTATTGATAATACGACCGAACAGATTAGTCACTTCACTGGGGCCAAACACAAAGACTCGTGGCCCATGACTGAGTGTGTGTACAAGCACAAACTTGGAAAATGAAACCCAGAGTGACAGTTTCCTATTTATTTTTGTCTATCACCAGCCAACAGCCGAACTTTGACCAAATGTTCTTGAAATCCACTGAAGGTCATTTAACACGTCATTCATCACTAAACTCCATTTAAAAGATGAAATCAAAAAAGGATTCGCATAGTTTGGAATTGCCGGTGGTTGTTAACATCAACGCAACATCCAACAAATGGTGGAAGAAGTATGAGTATCCGTTAATGAAGCTGAAGAAGTGAACTCTTCTCACTGCAGCATATAGCCAACGCACCATCAAGACACTGTATTTATGCCGTCAGTGCTGTTTTGCTGCACCGTTCACCAGAACGCTATGCTGACAAAAGTCCTATCTCCACCAAGCGCACGCCTGTAGGCGCCGATTCTACATTCCCCTCATCACTCCCCACTCTCTGCTGTGCTGAGCCAGTGGGGAATGACGAGGTCAGAGCCTATGCCAAAATCAACACTACTATGTTTACATTACAATACATCCTACAATGAAAAAGTAGCAATACCAGAGCATTTTTACAGTTTAGCACTGTTCAAATATAAAGTATCACAGTAAAACTGCTTATATTTTGATCATTTGGTTGCCTGATATTGTACATGTTCCAGGTGGAGCTGAGGCTGACTATTGTATTGTACTTAAATACACCATCATGGAAACCTTGTATATCTAGTTTGGGGAATTTCCCTGAGAGCAGGGAAAATTCCCAATACTAGATGTTAATATTGCAAGATGACATTTTCCTCTATAGTTTCAGAAGATCCTTTAGAAATGTTCTCTTGCTAAAACTCTTTAAAATGCATCGTCATAATGAAAAAAATGCTGTTTTTCAGAAACCCTGAAAAGTTGACTTCCCCCCTGAAATAAGTAAATGTAGGCGTAAAAGAAGAAACTTTCCCAAAATGGAAATGCTAAAATAAAGTACCAGTACCTCAAGATTTTACTACAATACACATGTAAATGTACTTTGTAACTTCCCACCTGTATCACATGTAATAGCATAAATGTGCCTCATGTGGCTTATTGTAACATCACACAATCAGACAACTGACACAACTCTCACCTGTTTGATACACTGCAGACGGTCATTGGTCTGCTGTATATGTCTGTCCATTGACGGAATCGAGTTCATGTTGATTGTCCCTCTTCGGCCTCTACCTGCCAGCCATTAAACCGGAGCGTTCTGCAACAGAAACACAGACACGTGTCAAAGCTCGCCTCTTCCCAGGGAAGCTGCCAATCCCGTCACCACCAGGACATCGCAGTTCAGTGTGTGCATGTGTGTTTGTGTTTGTGTGTGGGGCACTGTGAGCTGAGCAGGGAGATATTGATTTGGCAGGTGACAAGCTCTCAGAGAGCCCAAAGGATGACATTCCTCTCAGCTCCTTGTGACACCCTTAACAAGCCCTGGCGGTTGCCCCAAACGCTGCCATACACCTTCGGAGAGGACACACTGGATGACTTAGAGAGGATGTCTGACCATGTTTAAAGCACCTTGGGGTGAAAATGAACAGAGGTGGAGACACACACACACACACACAGTGTAGAGCCTGCCAGTCTGGCAGCATTAGCTCAGAAAACTGCATGAAATCCTTCCATCCTGGCCTGTGAGAACATTAACTTGGCATGCGGTGCTCTGTTTACATTACTTAACCATTATGTAATCTTTGGTTAACAATTATCTGTACCCTGGGCCCAGACATGCTCTACATTTCATTTCTCCCTCCTCCCACCACTCTCCAGCTACACAAGAGTTCCTCTAACAAAACCCCTTACAGCGCACTATTGATTTTGGAGCAACAGCTTATGGAAAACCTCTTTCGCTCTCTTTTTTTTGTCCAGAGGAATAATTTTTCACGGAAGCCAAACAATAGGGATGTGATCTGGCATGCTACATAACATTATCACAAGGTAAAAAGTATTACAAGCTACATTAAAGGTTATTAATTTTGCCCATGGGGGTCTGATTTAATGTTGCATTCAACATTAAATAAATATCACACTCGAGGATGGGGGGGGGGGTCGGCTATAACTCATAGTGACCTGCAGCTTCATGCAGAGGGGTTAGTGAGTTAATAAGCACATATATGGGTGGTGGTGGAACCCGCACCCCTCCTTCTCCACCCATCTCACTCCCCCCCTTTATCTCATCCTGTCTCAATCTTTGCTTCTTGCTACTGCAGGGGCATCTCTTCCTGCGGTGCATCATCTCTCACTCAAACACTCGCCCCCATCACTCAGACCCCTCCCACCCCCACGCCATCTTTCTCCATTACCATCACACAGTGAGAAATTTCACTGCACAAAGTACCGGTGAGACGAGGGAGAGAGAGAGAGAGAAAAAGAGAGAGAGAGAAGAGGCAGCATGCTGCACCATACTGATAATGCTCACTTAGGGGTCTAGCTGGATTTAACGGTAGGGCCAGTAATCTACTCCACTAGACAGCTAAAGAGCTTTTATGCTACCTATTGGAGCTGCTCATGCCTGTACTTGAGAGGAGAGAAGGGCATACTAGTGCATTCCTCTCCATAAATTAGACCGCTCAAAGAAAAGAGACATCTGAATCTGAGTTCTTCCACTCCGTCTTTGCAGACGGAAAGTATTTGTTGACATTTCTGAAGTCTCACATAGACGGACTGTGGAGACTCGAGGGAGGGCCTGGGCTCCCTAGTTGAACACCTTTGTGACTTGGCAGGATTTTAGATTTGAGTTTATAGAAATATTTTCCCCTGTACATCCTATAAAATGCGGTCACGTGAAGGGCAGGGCAGGGACTAGGAGCCAACGCACCATGTTCTTTCCTCGAATAAGAAATATCCTGATTTCAAGAGACCATCTGGGTGGCAAGATGATACAAATAATAAATAAGTAAAATACATTAAACAAATAATTTTAAAAACACCACCACTGAACAGAAATAAAGACGGTTCTGTTTTTCAGTACTTTCAATCAACCCCCCCCCAAATGTCACACAAGAGAAAAAGCGTTAACCTAAGCGATGATATATGTTCATGCACAGACCTCCTTTACATCCCTCTGGTGTGTGCTGCTATAACACTCCCCTCAGCCCCCCCTCAGTCAGTGCCAGCTGATACTGAGCTGATCCTTGGCGAGGGCGGCCCTGGACCATTGTGCCCCTCAGCCACCAGCAGGTGTCTCCCTGGCCCTTCAAAGGCCTGGCTTGTGGCACAAAGGAGGCTGAGCAGTGTTGCTTTAAGCCTTTACAAGCTCTACAAATCCTCAGCTGCTGCTTCCTAACAGGGCCCACTCAGCCCGGCACTGCCTGTCTGACCTTGTGGTTATTGATGAGCGAGTCGACCTGCTCTCCCCGTCTCTCTTCCCTCCTGCCCTTCCCTTCGCTCCCTCTCCCCCTCGATGTCATCTCTCTTACCTCCAACAGTGAGTTAAAATGAGTGGAAAGAAAGAGGCTGGGCCGCCATTCACCACCCCTGCTTCTTTCTGTTAAACACACACTGAAATGATACTTCTGGCCTCCCCGCACCGTAAAGCCCGCGTCCACATATTTACATTTATTTCCTCCTCACAGAATCATTTTAAAACATATTAGGTGACAGTGTTGGGGAGTAATTTAATTTTCAGATATTCACTTGTTCTAATTAAACACTGGTCCTTTGTTATATTCTTTAATGACTAACAAGAGCCAAATTAAAGATTAAACCCGCGATGCTGTGGAGATATGACAACAGATGCAATTATGAGCCTTCCGCCTATTTACATGCTTTATCTTACAGATGTTATCATTTATTATTTTCTCTGTGCCACTACCTGACGTGAACTTATTTGCCTTGATTCAGCAAGTTACCCCAGAAATCCTGCCGCACGCTTTCCAGTGTGTGAGGGGACACATCCCGTTACTTGACCTTAATTTACTCAAAGGCACGGCAGGCGTTACACAACAAGTTGAGGGCCGTGGATTCCAAAAGACACATGGGGGGGTGGGATGGAGAGTGGGAGGGGGAGGAGAGGAGGGAGAACAGCTTTCCATCCGTATTCAAGGGGGAGCTAAAATATATGTATTGAGTGGGAGCTGTAATAAAACGAAACGGGTGAGGAGATGCAGGCTGGGAACAAATATGAAAGGCAGTGGAGGATGGCGGCAAGGTGATGGAGCACCACCGGAGGATTGGATGAAATTATCTCTTTATAATCAGGGGGCTTCTGCATGGCTGCCTCCTCCATTGCCCAGTGACAGATGAGGCCTACCTCTTCAAATGGGCTTTTCACAGTGCTATCAGCCCACCTCTAGGGTAAAACAATGTTTTTCTTCCCTCCCGTACCACCACTTT
Source organism: Gadopsis marmoratus (assembly GCA_036023855.1). NCBI lineage: Eukaryota > Metazoa > Chordata > Actinopteri > Centrarchiformes > Percichthyidae > Gadopsis > Gadopsis marmoratus. The sequence goes on from JAVQJF010088144.1 coordinate 18,705, forward strand.
AAAAGCTTTGTTTCCACACGGCACCCCGCCGAGGACAGGATTGTCTCCCGTCAGGCAGAGTCCATGTATGTCTCATTACGTGATCATGTTACATAAGTGTACCTTGAAAAGAGCTGCGGATTTAATTTCATGACAAAACTGTGCCGCGGCGGGGACTGGAAGACGGTGACGCTAAATAACGCTGAATGAAGACACTAAAGCAGAACATTATCGCCAGTAAGTAAGAGGGATTGCTTTTTGAACTGTCACAATCGCACAGTTTGGAGTCTAAACATTATTTCAGACACCCAAAACCCAACCCTGCATCTTCAAAGGGAGTTTATAGCCTGCTAATGTAACATACACGAGTTGTGCGCCTCTGCTCTGCAGGATGAAAACAGTCTGAGGGGGAGAAGAGCAGACAATGATTAGCTTTATCCCACCATCACAGCAGAACAAATGGATCACGAACCCTCAACGCTTTACACAGTCTCTCAGCTGAGCTGTCAAGGCACAGGGAAGTGGTAAACAGATTTAATTTATTCATATAAATGGCTTGTGAACCAAAACAGCCAGGCTACTCTGGGGCAGGGCACAGTGCTACTGAAAGGAAATTCCAGTTTATTACGTGGGTCATATTTATGTAGCGTTGGCCACCGGTCACGACAACATCGTGCTCACCAAAGTAATTGCTAAGATCTGGAAACACGGTGACAACACTACAACAAAGTTCGACAGAGCAAGAAATGAGCCGCCAGGCAAACAAGCCAACAGTTCAGCCAGATCATCTAAAATAAGTTATTTGGACATAATACCCAAAATATTGGTAATGACCCCTCATTCCACAGGAAAATGTTGCACATGCACAACTACAGGAAGTACAGTAGGTCAAAGCGGAACCCGTTTGGGTAACAATTTTACTGTTCACCTCTGCTTTCTCTTCCATATACATTTGGCTGACCGGGGTTTAAAATCTATAAGATCACCTGACTGCTCTTCTTTCTTGCCCTGTCGGAGTTTCGATATCGCTGCATTCCCAGATCTCAGCAGTTATCTTGGTGAATACAGAATTTTTAATACTGACAGTAATGATGGCAAGTTTAAAGATCCCGTCCAGACATGTTGTAAGACATAAGGCATCAAAATACTTTGATGGAATAATGTTATAGCTTTTACACACTTAAAAATTTTATTACCTAGTTAACAATTCTTAAAATTACACCCTTCTCTCCCAATGAATACCCAGAATCTATGAATATGCAAATATTTTCCTTTCAAAAGTGTAACTGCTGGACATAAGATGTCTCCTACTTCATCGAAAGGTCCATTCTCATTCTTAAAGATTTAAGGTTTAGCACAGAGAAACAGCCTTCCATCGTCAATGCCATTCTTCACAGTGAACGCCAAACATCCGAGTGATGTAGATTTTGTGACGAGGGCGACATTAAATAACAGATGCAGTGTTTCAATAAAGACAAATTTCCTGCCTCAAGAGGGACTTGACCGAAGTATCGAACTCAGGCAGGAGAGGAAAGACAGCAAGCCACGCTGGCCACCATCCGACCACACACACACACACACAGATCTTCTCAGCTTCCCTTGAGTGCTGGACCGTCATCATGACACCATAACAACACCCTCAGTCACTCCTAATGTGCTTTACAACAACACTACAGGCAGGGTGTTAGACCTCAGCAGAGCTGTGCGAAACAGCCCCCCACCTCAACAGCACACACTGAAATGCACACACCTCACTAATCGAAAGCTCAAAGTACTGCTGACACTATTAAAACAGAACGAGGTGGCCTGAGAGGAGAAATCAGCATCACGCTCGCACCTCGTGGGGACACGTTGAGACACGCTGCTCAAGGTGATCCCGTCCCCACGTGTCGTCTATTGTAGGTGAATTAGGCAATAAAGGACTAATCTACGCCATCATTGACTAGGGCTCGGCTGTTTGCAGCACTTGCTTAAGGGCAATAAAGTTGAGGGAGGAGGAGGAGGAGGACAACGACGATGACGAAGCATCTCTTCACCCTCAATATTTTTAATGAGCTCCGATTCCGAAATATGTCTTGTTTTCTTCCGACTGTCGGCCGAGGCCGGCGTGAAAGCTCCCCTTTAATTATCTCAACATTGTAGAGACGCCGCTTTCTTGCACTGAGGGAGGGGTGTTTAGTTTGGAGAGGGCAGCTCTAGGACTCCAGGTGTCTGCCTGGTTCTCTGCCTGGTAAGTGGCCAGGCAGGCAGCAGGGACAAAGCTGTATTTGTTCGATGGAGGAAAAAGCAGAGAGGATGGAAATGTGTACGAATCGGCGCAGCTTCCATTGTTGCTTTACAGAATGTGCCATAATCCTCGGCAGGCTCCATCCAGAGCTGGCACGGAGGATAATATGAGCTGCCTCCTGCCTGTCCCACCTCCCTGCTCTACCTCCCCTCCCCTTCTCCATCACCTCCTCCTCCCTTCCCCCCCCCCATTTCCCTACTGCACACACATATGGACACACAGCCACTCTAGTGCGCGCGCGTGCACACACACACACACACACACACCTCCCCACATGGCTCCTTAACAGGCTTGGGAATGGATTTCTTTTATTTAATGTGGTTTGGTCTGCAGCTCCAGAGGCAACCATGAGTGAGGGTGGGCTCGCAGTTGTGCCACTCACTCTCACGCACACACACACACACACACACACACACACACACACTCAATCCAAGGAGCCCTGCTGCGTTGGTCGCTGTTCACTGATCTCTCCCTCTTCCCCTCTGTCTTTCTCCATCTCCCATTCTCCCTCCAACTCACTCCACTCCCTCTATTTCACACAGACCCACATTCACTCCTTGCCTCCCACCCTGCCCTCTCACTTTTTTTTCTTCATGACAGCTCACATAAGCAAGCCTCCTGGATTCCTGCGGGCCCCACGTTCAGTACACAGAGATTGTTCAGCCATCAGGCACATCTGCAGCGTGATTAGAAAAGCAATGGGAGCATGGTGGTGGGGGCAGGAGGGTGTCGTGGTTGAAGCCCCCACCACTGCTGCTACAACCCCCCCCCCAGCAGCAGCAGCAGCAGCAGAAGAAAACAGAGGGTCGGGGATCATAGAGGGGCCTAAGCAATATCTCCTCTCTAACCAAGTGTAACGTTTCACCATGTCTCAGAGGCCTATCGCCGTCTGCGATAAAAAAAGAAAGAAAAAAGGACAAAGGCAGATGGGGGCCCGTCTCTCTTTACCACCATGCCCCCCCACCCATCGTCAAACTCGCCTGGCTACTGGAGCAAGCAAAGGGAGAGGAGATGGTCCTAGCCACATGCAAACATGAGGAGCATCGTAGCGGTTTCTTCTTTTACCATTTGCCCTCTACTGCCTCCTCCTAACAGCTACTCTTTCAATTTCCTTCCACCCGTACGCTAATAGCAGGGGAAGGGAGTCAATTCCCCCGGGGCAGTGGAGGCAGCACAGATGAGCCACATGACTGCGCGTCGCCTCCAAAGAGCAAATGCAGAGCAGCGTGGAGCTAACAGCTAGCCTCACGCTCTCCGTGCCTGCCTGTGGTGCTCCATCAGCCTAAGAGCTGGCTACCGGGCGGCTCCGCGATCCTCCAGGAATTTTGTGTGGCATGTGATGATGATGATGATGATGAAACCAGCGAGCCAGAGTGTAAACCTGCACCAACTGTTGCGATATGAGGTGAATTAGCACTCAATAGCTCATAAAGAAAGCCGTCACTGCTACCCTCAGCGCCTTGAAACACTTCGTCTTAAAAATTGCCTTTGAATGTGAGCAGAGAGGAAAAGTCAAAGAGGCATTTTATTTCCATTTTGGTGAGTGATATTGTTGCCGTGTAGGTGCTGACACTGCTTCAGACAACTTGTGAGCGAGTGTTATTCCTTTCCCCCCACCCCTCCACTTCCTTTCTATGCTTTCTTTTTTTTTTTCCCCCTCCTGCCAGTCTCCTGGTTTATTATGCATTCAGCTCATGTGTCCCTCCTGTGAGTGGCTGTTCATTTTCCACATACCACGCTTAATCCGGCCAGCTAAAACTTTTGAAATAGCTCGAGCCGCAGACGCAGCCGCTACCCAGGAGGAGCCATTATGAGGTCTGGGAGAGAGAGACTGATAGTGATGGGGGGAGGAGTGACAGGCGAGCTGCAAGATACATGGGAAGGAATTCAAAGCAGGCTGAGAGCAGAAGACGCTGGTGTGCATGTTTGTGTGTTTGCTGCCTTGCAAGTCTGTAAGGTGTGTGGGCGGTGGTGATAAGTTAGGGGGAAGTTGAGCGTGCTTGTTAGCTCGTGTGTGTGTTTGATGGTGTTATTGGTGTGGGCAGGGGGATGGAGGACCCCCTCATCTCCATTGTGCCAGTGACCTTTGGCCTTTTGTGACTTTGAGTGAATGGGAGGAGAGAGAGCAGAGAGTGAGAGGGAGAGATTTTAAATAGTGCATGAGCTCAACCTGGCCAGGCACTGATGGACAGCAGCAACATGAGCTTTCTCTGTTTCGACGAAGACACCTGAGAAGACATACCATCAAACTGCGAGCACTCATGAGGGCCTCACTAACATCTCCATTTTATAATTTCATAAGCAGCGTTTCTGTATCTTGGCTGCAACAAATGGTTATCATCTTTCAATCTATCCATTGTGGCTTTGACCAATGCATTAACTGTTTAATCTATATGTCTTTAATAATGTCAAAAACAGTGGCCATTACAAATGACCAAAGGGTACGTCTTCAAATTGCTTGTTTTGTCTGACCCACAGTGCGAATCCAAAGATACAGTTCACAAGGACATAAAACACAGAAAAGCAGCATTTACCACCTTTTAAGGATTAAAAAAAATTGCATTCTTTACATTATTCCTCTTAACTTATTTGTATCGTTGATGTTTTTCTTTTCATAGCCAGAATATTGCTGTAAAAGAGACTTTTAATCTGTGTGAAACACTTTCCCAGTTAAATCAAATATATTAAAGTGAAATTGCATAAGTTTTGAGAGAACAACAAATAGCACAGTTTTCTTCTTACAAATCAAAAGTTGAATTCATGAGCAACAAAATGCACCATTGTTAAATTCAATCCACTTTTGCTGCTGTAGCCTCACTTGGTGTGGTATGACCAGGCTCAGTTTAGCCATAGTGTAATGTACACTATGTTTTAGCATGTAACATCCTCACATGATTGTCAGTTGCTGTGGTTGATGCTTGTTACATTTCAGCTCTACTGTTTTTGGACGTAGACTTCTTCTTTGCTGTTAACACCAGAGCACCCTTTTCATTAACTTCCCCCGTGTTTATGTGTTCAAACTTTCAAGAACCTGCATCCTCTGAAAGGACTTCACAGACCTACATTAGGATCCTCTCACTGGCATGGCCCATAAAGATATCTATATATTTTTTTATATCAGCAGATAGTTTGATAGCCTTACTGAGCGGGCTGATCCCGTGCTAACAGCTTACTCGTATCTGCAGCCATGCCTCTCATTCCACAAATGTCCTCAATTAAAAAGAGCAGAGCGCTTAGACAGGGGCAGCGAGGGGCCATTCCCTGCGCCTGTTTGATCTGGATATCCTAATTGGTCAGTGACAACACCTTACCAGACAGTCGGACGCTTGAGCCGCACAGAGGAGGCTTCTGACTGCAGCAGTTCACCCTCTCTTCCCTCCCCTCTCCGCCGCCCATCCACCGCCGTCCTACATGCCCCGTCCATGACCAGGCAGAGTGTGTCTATGTCTGTGTGTGTCTGTATGTAAAGGAGGGGTCGGGGTCTGCTGTAAGCGAGGGGGGGCTGATTTAGAGGTTAGGTAACACAGGCTGCCGTAAATCTGCGTCACAAATCTTCCTCGTGGAGCCGTGGGGGGGGAAAGGACACGCACACACAGACAGGCATGTGATGAACCCCATGCAACAGCCAGACCTCCACCTCCCCTCCTCGGGCTCTGATCGGGCCCAAACCCGCGCGGCTTGCACTGCTCTAATTTGTCGGAGATTGCGGGCTGCCACAGTTTGATTGCCTTTGTGTAAATGAATCGGAAAACCTCTCATCTCCGTGGCTGGTGAAGAATGCCAATGTGTCTGGGGAGAAAAAAGAAAATTCTGCAGGGGAGTAGACTTAGCCGAGTCCTCAATCAAACAGTGAAGACATTTATTAAGTATTCCTATTGCACACATCTTCCCCCTGTAAGTGGAAGCTACCTAAATTATTTCATTCAATGTATATTATTCCATCCATCCAACTGTGTGGCGCCTTTTGTGAACAGCATGAAAATAAGCTAAAGGCATGCCAAAGAGCCTGCAAGTAGTCTCAGTGATGTGGATCACATGTTTGTATGTCTCACTTTATATATTCTAAATATAAGCTAAAAATAGCATCAAATGAATACTGAATGCTAGGACAGAGGAGGCGTTATGCTGTCAAATGAGATAATAACAGCTCCGTCCTTTCACACACACAAACATCCCATAATCTCTTTCATGCACGCCGAAGAAAAATAAATAAATAAAAAAAATAAGCTTGCACAAATACTATATAATAATGTGGGGGGTTGTTTTTTCATACCAAAGGGTGCTTTAAGCTTATTCTAACACCCAAACTGACATATCACTGCATAATTAAGCAACGGTGAGCTAGAGAGGGATCTTTGGCCATGTCATTACTATACTAGCATGTCAGATAATCAGGTTAACATTAGAGCTGCAAGTAATGATTGTTTTCACTTTGTTTTGTTGATTATTCAGTCTGTAAAATTAAGTGAGAGAAAGTTAAAGATAACCACCAGACGTCCAGCACAATTGTATGTTTTTGACCAAATCTCAAAAGATATTCAATATATAATAGCATAATGCAGAGAAATAAAGCAGCAAAACCTGATTGCAAATGTTTGGCTATGTTGCTTAACAAATGATGATGAGTTAACAATTGATCAATAATCAGTCAAGTGTTCAGTCACGAGTTCACCCTACTATTGAAGACAGGGCTTTTCTACCTGTGGATCGATGCCTTGTATAATATTCCTATCTTGTATGTTCATGGGTGTAATTTAGCTACAACCCCTCTCTAGCTGTTGGCAAACAACAGAGCTCCACATCATCCATCAGGGAAGTTGAGGTAGCTTGACAGGTGAACATAAACAATTCTGCCTGCAGTAACACACACACACACAGCAAAAGACAAACACAAACACAAACAGACAGAGAGGGAAGGTGAGAGAGGAAGAGACACACCGAGGGAGAGAACGGCAGACGCGCACTGGATCAGAGAGGAGGAGGAAGCGAATGCTGCAAGAAGCGGAAAAGGCTGAGAAATTCCGTATCCTCCCCGTTTCAGTCCCCCGAAAACTGCTGAACCATCAGCAATTACAGGCTGGCTGGGTCATGAATCTCTCTCTGCAGTGGTCTGCACTCTCTCTGCTGGGTGATACTGCAGAGGTGTGCGGCCCCACAGTCACCTGGCCGGTAACAAACAAACACACACACACACACACACAGCAATGCCGAAGTTGCTGCGTGATGGCCAACTATTATTAAGCCTATGTGCAAATCAAATTGACACTTTGCATCTCCTTTTCCATGACTGCCAAGTTTACACTTTCAGACGCAAGCCGATATGCAAAACGGTTGTTTGTACAGATGCACAGGTGAGCGTGATCCACGAGCAGCAGACCAAACAGGCTGTCACGGTGATACAGTACAAGCAAGCATCCATAGGACAAAGGCGAGGGGAGCCCGTGCACATACGCTAAGACACAAGGAGAAAGTGCTGAACATATAATTAGCTAATCCAGTAGAAAGCACAGATAGGCAGTCACTTAATTCAAATGATTAATTAAGGGCAATAAAAAATAAAAAAAAAACTTCTTTCAAACTGCTGCCTATAATTACAAGTGACTCCCTCTTCTCTGTGGTGGAGGGCTTCAATATGTGCGTGCGAGTGCGTTTACATGTGAATGTGTTTGTGTGCACGCACGTGATTTGTGTATTCCGATGAGAGGGAGGGAGAGAAGTCAGCTTCTGCAGCTCATTCAGCATTAGGATCCTCGGCTAATGAGATTAGTAAATAATGGATTGAAAGCAAGTGGCCTCCCCTCCCCGACACAATGGCCAGAGAGGCTGCCCTGTCAGCGACACATCCTCCGCTGGTCGATATGCACACAACACACACACACACACACACACACACACTTAAAAACACATCCAAACAACAGGGGCCACCTTTTTAACATACAAATTGTGTTATAATATCGAGCGGCACCTGTCTGAGACAGTCCTACGTGCCTTGCAGGCTGCAGACAATTCCCTGGGATTTAAATTCAAATTGGGAGTATATCTAGTCTTGATCTACAGAAATATTGATATTGTAGACATCATGCCGGGCCCTCAAAAGCCCCAGATCTTTTTCATCACATGAATGAACGCTTCGTAGAGAACACAAAGAAAAGAGTCCCCCTCGATCCGCCACTGCAGAGTGTCTGAGCCCAGGAAGGACAAACAAGTCTTGAGAGTTGAGAACTCTTTTCTCAGATAAACAAAGACATGAAATGTGCTTTAAAGCCAGCCACAGCACAAACAGAGCTCTTTTCAAATGTGTGAACAACCTGTTTGCGAGGGTGAAATAAACCTTGCACAAACAAGACGCAGCAAGCTGCCACTAGCGTGCCGAACCTTGATGCATTTACAATAGCGAGTCTTACACAGAAAGAGGCTTTAAAGAACCAGCAAACGCCGAAACTCAATTGCTTGCTTGTGTTTATGACTATCAGAAATCTGCTGTTGCATCTATTCAAACTTGCTCTGAATGACACCTTGCAGCCTGTAAGCACAGGCGTAATTTTCACTGTGGATAAGGGGGACAGATCCTATTTATCGACTGTTACGGTCCGATTAACTCACTAAAATCACTAAAACAACGTAATTTAATGGTCCTGCTGTCATAATCCAGATGTCAGAGTGGCTGAGTTGACAAAAATGCTGCTTCGCTCATTGTTTGTTACCATTCACTCGCACAATAAGCTTTACAAGAGACAGGAAACGCTCTTTTGGTCCATCTTGCCTCCACACAGGCCGGCCTCTGATTGGTCAACTTGTTGGGGCGGCACGCAGCCTGGAAGGCCTGCAAGCACCACTCAGGGCTGAAAAACATCCGCATTGTTGTTGCTATGTTTTTTAAGAAAAAAAGAATCTAGATGGGAAATATTGTCCCAAAAACACGATGTAAGGTAATGAAGGAAATCCATACTATTTTTAGTCAACATTGTTAAGTTCCAGCTCTGTACTAATGAAGTAGTAGCAGTAGGAGTAAGTAAGACTACTGCATTAGAATAATGTGTAATATGCTAGGTTGATATAAGTGCATATATAAATGCAGGAAACAATATTAAGCATTAACCACCCACACACTTGTCTGAAAGTATTTATATCAGATCCTATTCCACCCAGTAACATCCAGATTGGCCTGTATGGCACTGAGATGTGTTGGTGTTCCTGTCAGGAAGCCTCCTTGGCTGGGGTCAGCGCCGCGCTACCAAAGGTCAACCCGCTGGTAATTTGTTTTACCGCTGCCCCATCACTGTCCAAACACAGGGCGTCGTATCAGGTAAACCAATTATTATCCGACATGAATCAGAGAGCAGAGAGGTCCCACATGACCACTTCCTCTATTATTAGTAATGCGTCTCTTTCTCCCTGCGAAAAAGGCCCCCTGCCCCTGATTCCCAGTGCATCTTTGCGTGTGCTTATCAGCTGCCAAGTGACTCATTTACCTGCAATGTGCAATTCTGTGTGGGATTTAAAGGTAATTTAACCTACATTTAGACAAGAAAATGAATTAAGCTCTGCTGTGCCTCTCTCTCTCTCATTTTGCCTCCATCTTTCTGTATCAAAAGCATGAACAGCAGTCAAAACGGAGAGCTTTCTCCTGCTTAGTATTCAGCTGTAATTCTCCTGGGTGGATACCACGCTGTGTAGACAATCTGCATTTTGATTGGTGTACACTGGAGGCTTCCGCACGGCTCTTTACAAGCGATGCATTGAAAAACAACACAGGATGGCCATTTAGAAATGGAATTCTAAGAATATTTAGTCGACTGTGCTGCGGCATAGCAAACAACTTGGTGAGATTTATCTTGTTTCATTAACCAGAGCCAGCTCTGACACGAGGATATGATTCGAAACTGATCATTTGTTGCGCTGTGACTGTGTTGCCCAACATGGAAATGCCAGCGATATATAACCCTCTCAGAGAGCCATTTGTACAATCTCACCATTAGGAGCCACTTTGTTCCTGTAGCCCCTCTGGCCTCAAACCAGGCTTCAGCCTCCGATGACTGTAACCATGGCAACTGCCTTCATTCAACACTTGCAAATAATGAAGACAATGTGTTTTCCATTTAGATGAGCTTTTTTTTTTTTTGGTGCAAGAAGATATGGAGAGTCCATCCTGACTGTTTCATTAAGGGGGCTTAATAACATGATTCCTTTTGCTGGATGCACTGTACGAGCCGAATCACAGATTAAATTGGTCTGGTGGGACACGAGTCAATAACAATGTTCAAGATTCAATATTGTGTTCAACGACTAAACTTGGAAAAGTTGTTTTTCTTTGCCGGGTGTTGTGGGGAGAAACAGAAAAAAAAAATTCCAAATTGTGCCTCAGGCAAAGAATTATGTATCTTCACACAACACAAAACAGAAAGTACGAGGAAGTGAGGCAAATGAAAAGTAGAGGTGTGGGCTCATTAACAGCCTGTTTTGGACCTTTTTACATGACTCTTATCATTCCTCTCAGTAATAATAAGATAATAATGCTTTTGTGTTAATTTCCAAATACAGTGATTTATGTTGCAATCCGTCATGTATTTTTGCCCCGTCAGACTTTATTGTAGCGATGTTGCCATTTTCCCCCGGATGTCAGCAATCACAGTGTTATCATAACCGAAAGAAACGGCGGCCACAACGACGAAAATAAGACCTGGGTTGTGACAAAACAGAATTATCCTTAAACTATCCACTTGCATCATCAATATATTAGGTCAAAACTGGAAAAGGCAAGTCAAATCCTAACAGAGAATAGAGAACATGTTTGTAAATCCGTCCACACACACACACACACAAGAATGGAAAGAACTCCAGGGGCAGGAGTCTCCTTTCCACTGTTTACAGGGAAAACTCCCTGTAAGCAGAGCCAGCTTTCCAGGCCAAAATTAATTCAAGAGTTTTACAAATCACTAGACAGGAAACATGGTGTTGTTCTCCACTTCCACTTTTGCAGCCCAGTAAACATTCCTTTGATTTGCTGTGTTGTTCGCTCACAAGGAAAACACACAGAGCGGATACTTACTCTAATTCCTTGATGACAAGAGTTTATCTTGCAGTGTGGAGTGCATTTCATAGAGTGCAGCTTGGTGCCTTGTGTGGTGTCTGTGTTAACACAAAACCCTGTAAAGACTATTGACTGTGGGAGCTGCTGTCAATAGAATTCGTATGATTTCTATTGTTGCTGTTGCTGGGCTTTGCGAACCTACGGTCTGAGGACGCTGCTCTCCCCACTTCTCTGACAACAGAACAGTAACCTTTATATAAAAAACATTTTAAAAACAAGGGCACCACAATACCACTTCTGAGTGGGTTTGTTGCTACAACAAACAATGCGGCGAGCTCTGCTGCTCGCGTGCGCCGGGGCCACAGTGCACCGTGATTGATATACAAGAGATAAAGCGCTGTTTGACTCCTGAATCCAGCTCCAATCACACCCTTTCTGTGACGCACTCGCCGCACGCTATCTCTGCCACACACGGCCCCGAGCTGCTGATAAGCCGGGCTGAACCAGTCATATCTGCCACTTCTGGAAGAGTTTCTTCTTGAATAAACTACTTCTAAAAAAAAAAGTAGTGTAGTGGCACAAGTGACAGCAATACAGATTCTGGGAAAATCCAAGTTTTAGTCCCGAAACGATTAGTCAGTTCATTGATTTGTCATTGAGAGAAAAATTATCAATAATAGCTTCTGAAATGTGAGGATTTCCTGGTTTTGTAAATTGAAAATCTTTGGGTTTTTGACTCACAGTCAGACAAAAAAAAAAGCTATTTGAACACGTCACCTTGGGCTCTTTACACTTGTGATGGGCATCTGTTAACATTTTAAAGACTGAATGGTAATTGATTAATCCAAACAGACTGATTGATAATGAAACCCTGGTCCTTTCCTGGAATGCTGCAAAAGCTTACATGATGATTGGTACACTTCAGCTCAATTCACCGCATGTATTTTTAATGAGACAAGCCTTCTTGATAGAGAGGGAGGTTTGCTGGCATGACTGATGATGCATTACATCTCACCTGGGCATTTGAGAAGTCTTTTATGTGATCACAAATAATTATATTGAATTAGCTTTTAGCCATTTGTGGTCCTAAGACATAGCTTAAGGAATCACCTGTCCTCATGCTGGACACTGGATTGTTGGACACATTTAAGTGCCGTCCCTATTTTAGCTCGCTGTAGTCATTTGTTACTTTGTAGTGGCACTGAGCGCATCGCTACGTGGTCATAGCCAACACAGAGGCTCGGCTAATGCTTCTTATTGGGTCCCAATGCCACTGCTACACACACACTTTAACGCACCAAGAGCAGAAGAGCTGTTAAAGCACTTTGGAGTGTGACACAAGAGGACACTAGGTAGCAAAAGGTTAAAGAAAACGCAACAAAAATTAAGACTGCAGGAGAATTCTGATTAATGTTAGACCTCCGCCACACACACACACACACACACACACACACCTATTCCCAGACCACCACCCGAGAGGGACGGAGGCTGCAGCGAGCCTGTAAAGAGACCACCAGGTGTGACCTATTCATGATTTACCAACAGAGGCAGACTAGCAGCGTCTGCACGCTGTGCACAGCCCTTCCTTTGTAGGAGAGATGTGTCGGGATCAGATGAGAGAGGGCACCTTTGTGGACAGACATCTTTGTTCACACCCTGCTTGTCTGTCATCCTTTACTGCTCCTCACCCGGACCCAAGCAGACAAAAGGACACCTTGGATTTTTCAGCCTGGAAAAGATGATGCCACCTGTCCAGAGAGAAGTGTTGGACAGTAACATATTACAGTAATGCGATTGCTTTTTCAGTAGTGCAGAGGTTACAGTTTGAAATTCAGTAATTAGTATTCACAGTAAGCTGGGATCAGACCACACAAAATGTATGTCTTTCCAGATGGTCACTACGCCAGATTAGGAGATTTGACCTGCTGTGACTTGACCAAGAGACACATCAGACTATGTTGATCTCCAACCAATACAGGCTTGATGTCGTTCACAACCTGCATGACGTCAAAGGTCTCTGGGCAAGAAGGGCCCGTGCAAAGACTTCTGGGATCAGCGCTGTCAACAAACATTGCAAAACAAAACATTGTAGAAGTTACAAAACTAGGTGAAAGAAGAAATTAAAAAAAGGAGGCTTTGGCATTTTGGGTGAACTTGCAGCTGAGCAGAGAACCGCTGCAGATGTGTGGATGACATCTCGCACAACTTCAGAGCAGAGTGAGCTCAGCAAAGGGTGCTGCCTTTGACAATTACAACAGACGACTGAGGATATGACATGTTGAGGGAAATACGCCTGATGTCAATAAGAAAACCGCACAGGGGGGCAGCGCCTCACATCTCAAAAACTCTGTACGCACGACACTTAAAAAAAGTGGCGCTATTTTAATGGCTTAGGTGAGAAAAACAGGCCACCTTCCTATGAATTATCTATTATATCTTGTGTATACTCTACTCTAGTTTCTTTTATCTTCCATATAACCACAACAGTAGTGGAGATAAATTGCCCTTCAATAGACAACTTGGCAGAGGTTCACACACATCAAGGGTCATTAAGGCAGCTGACAAAAGCTGTTTTTTGTTTTTTTATGAATTTATGTACAAGAGTTCGGCCTATTCTGGTTGAGACTGTGTGTGTGTGTGTGTGTGTGTGTGTGTGTGTGTGTGTGTGTGTGTGTGTGTGAGAGAGATGAGTTGCAGTGTGTGCAGGAGCCTGGTTTCATTTCTTCTTGTAACACCCTAATGACTTTATTGTTTCATTCTTATCCAGCCTCCAGAAGGTATTACCATATAAACACCTGTGTTATCAAAGCACCGCAAACAATTTCCTGGATAATTTAACAAAGATGTGATTGTTGATTCGGTATGAGGTGTTGTGACTTATGAGTGTGAGTGTGCATATTTTGAGATATCTATTTTCTGTGTGGGTGTTTGTCTCTGAGTGCATTTTGTGATATCCATTTCATGGTGTGTGTGTGTGCGCGCGTGTATATATATATATATATATATATATATATATATAGGGCTTCAACCTGCTGGAACCTGGCTACAGCTGGCCACTTTGCAGCTCCAATTGTAGAGGAAAATAGAGTTACCTTAAATGGAGGCTGTTTCGGTGAAAAGGGGACAGGGCGAATGGTCCGCATTACCATCATGCTTCATGAAATCTGTATCAAAACCCCGGCTGAGGCAAACAAAAAGGGAACACTTGCATAACGTAGGAGCCTGATGTTACCCTGCAGAATTGGACCTCTCTACTCTTTTTTTATTCCCCCCCAGTCCTCCTCCTTTCTGTCTTTGACTCCCTCTCTCGCTCTCTTTCCCTCCTTCCCTCTTAGTCACAGGGGCTGGATTGTTCTGCTGAGGCTTGGCAGAGGCCGCGGATGGGAAAAGTGCAGGGGAGGCAGCTAACACTTCCTGCCTCCCTGAATCAGAGAGTTAACCTTCACCGAGGGCACAATGGCTTCTCGTTAGCGAAACCACCCCACATGCAGGCAGCCCGTCACCAGCCATGTTCCTGTCCGCTGACCCCTTTTTGTGTTGCTCTGTCCTCTCTCGGACTGTCATGTCCAACCAAAGCTGCACCTCAGATCTACACAATGGAGGAGGTTAATGCGTTGTACAGTATATCTACACAAATGACTTGTGGTGTTTTAAAAGAAAGCTTTTATCCACATTTCCATATTTTATATCCAGAAGCTAAATATCTTTAGTTGCACACTGAAGAACGGGTAGCCTTCCTCTAGCTATTGAGGTTGAAATTATTCAGGAGGAAAATAGACCTGAGAGAAGTGGGATGGAGTCCCATTTTCAACTGTATTGTACAAACTGATGACTTAATAGTTCAGCAGTTATTCATGAAATGGACAAATAAGATATAGAAATATTCCAGTGTACAAATAATGAAATCTGGACTGGTAGTTAGAGTTTGATGTGATGAGTAAGGTAACTTTTCTTCAGAAGCTTATTGAAGCTTTGTATTCATAATTTGAAAATTTCTCATTTCAAATTGGATTGAATTAGTGATTTATGGATTTTGCCGTACGCATGAAGGTCTGAGAATCTGATTTTTTAATGTGTTGTTTGAATAAGTGGCCTTTATTTTTGGACTAGTATCATTGGAGAATCTATGTGCTGCACTCTGGATCTGGTTTATATTCATTTGTGAAGTTTAAAGTCCATGTGAGCAGGGTATACTTGTATATAGAGCTATAACGTAATTAATCGGCAGCTATCTTGATTAACATTTAATAGGACAAAATAAGAAATAACGTTCGATGATGTCAACAAGAACTCTAGGAAAATGTAACGGACATTTTTTCCGCTATTTTCTGGCATATTTACCTCATCACAAACAGACACACGATAACAGCCAGACACAACCTTAAACACACTAGGATGAACATACTCTCTACTGTACACTTACCAGAGTGGAAATGTGACACATTTAACCTCACAGTACACCCACTGCAAAAACACGCATGACATCAGCCACCCACCACTATAAAGAGGTGGATTCATGCTGGCGAATGCCATGGAGATAAGGAGTGTAAAAATATGTGGGCCAAAGACATGACAAAGAACAAGGCTGAACTGGCCAAAATTAGTCACAAAAGCCAATGGAAAGGATGAAATACAATGGAAGTAAATGGTTTCTCCCTTGTTTTCCTCTCATTTTCACCGAAAAAAAAAAAACAAGCACGAACAAGGCTAGCCTAGGAGAAAATAAAGCATTGATTTTGCACACTGCCCTCTCTACTGCAGAGGACTCCGATCAATAGGCTCAAGTAATACTCTGCACAAGTTTAATGCTTGAGCTGTACAGAGGCAGACAAGTGCTTTGTCTGGAAATTATTCCTTTTTTTATTGCACCAGCACCACTGGTTGAAAGCAAAACAAAAGCACCTAGATCTGTTTAAAAGAAATATCGCCGCAGACGAGGACGACCAAAGCTCTAGGGCTGTTGAGCGATCGGGGAAGGCAGATCCCGCCGCGGTCGAGAGTTCATCTAAATCAATGGAGGAAGTTACACGTGTTAGCCACTTTGTAGGATCATCAGGAAAGGAAAGCGCAAGAGAGAGAGAGGGAGGGGATGACCTTTGACATAGAGCAGGAGAAACAGACACAGTCACTTTCCATAAACTGAGACTGAGCAAAGATAAGCGCGGGATTCTTTGAAGTAGTCATAGAAAACTACACACTGAAGGCTGAGCAGGCAATGTCTTCTGACGGTGTGAGAGCAGACAGAGGAAATCTGTGAATGACTCTGATAATGAGGCAACGGACTGAGCACGAGGGGAATCTTTTACCCTGCAAAACCTTCATTTCCTGGCTGCTCACTTTTCCTTTCAAGGTGCCTCCAAAGTCAGCGAGAAAAACTCCTGCGTCACCTGTAAAACATTAAAAAGCGTTGACCCAGAGATTTGAACACTCATTAAGCTTTTTAAAGTGGAGAATTCTCTGAGATCCCCTCTCTCAGATGTTTCCCTCTGAGTAGACCAAATGATATATCAAGTTCAGGAAATTAGTCAGTTCCTGTTGGGGGAAGAGAAAGAGAGCTGAGAGAGGCCAGTGTCAATGCAGCAAAGTCTTCACTACAACGCTTCTCAGGCCTCTATTACATCCTGAAGACAAAAATCACACCAGCTACTTTGAGCTTGCATGTTAGACTGAAAGACCATTTCATTAAAATCCTGGTAAATAAGGAAAATATCCACCTCATTGAGTTACCCACTTGTCGGTTTGAATACAGAATATGTACTCTTTCACAGCCCTGTTTATCGAATCTCCGACAAGTGAACACCAAGGCAGAACAGTGGCTAGACATCTCAACACCTTACATATACACCGAGATTACTTCAGGTTAGTTCTGTGCAAATAATATGGCGATTAGGTCATTTAATATCCTCTGGATAAATTGCTACGGACCCCTGAGACACGTCCACACATCAGGAGCCAATCAAAGGTCCTGGTCATGGCAAAGATTTTGTCGGGCTCGAAGCAGCAACATTTCCCCAGGGAAATAGAGAAAGGCCAAATAATCAAAGACACTCGGCCACTTCCTGCCCTTTATCGGTCCAGAGCATCTCAACAGGCTCCGTTCTGGACTGTGATGAGGTTAAGACAGCTTTCCTCGCTTTAACCGAATTAAAACACATGCAGGATTACGCTGCAGAATATAGCACAAGTTGGCCCACTGAGCGGTGGGATGACTGACAGCACCACCGCCGCCACCAGACTGGGTTTGGCATGTCACACAACTGTGACCCCTGTCGCAATCACAAACCAGACACACACACACACACACACAGTGTGGTTGTGGCATAGGCTGAAACCCTAACCCTGCGGTTTCCATTGGACTCTTCAAACAGACAACTGTCCCTGCTGCAGCATGTGGTGCAAAAAACATCCTCATGCATGAACAAGCAAGAGGACACATACACACAACATAATGTGAGAAAATTTAAGTTGTTAACAAAACTTTCCATAGAAAATCCTCTCAAAGTAAGAAGTCAGGAGGCTGTGGGTAGAATAGCCAACTGGGCTCCAGAGTGGCTTGAATCTGCACATGGTCTAATCAAACTCTATTGGGGTCAACGCAGATTCTCGCATGCTGCAACTGAAATTAGTTCAGGAGAAGTCATTTGTCTTTTGTGGAGGGAGAGTAAGGAAAAAAAAACAAAAAAAAAAACGTGGGCTTAAGAGGCCAGATTGAGCAGGAAGGCTGTAAAGGGGAAGGAGTTCATGGAGACTAACATCTGTGATATTTCTTCACTTCATACTTGTCCCCCCATCCCCCTTGCCTTGGGTGTGCCAAATGCTAAGGTGGGGCTTACAAAAACAGCAAAGAGCGAGGGCATTTTTTGGTTAGCACAAGTGTTGTGCATGCTGCTACAACTGATGGCCATGTGCTCAACTATTACGACAAGTCAGTAGAAGCTAACGTTGACTCCAGACCACAAATTTCCACTCATTTATTTAAAAAAGTATATACTATACCTTGTCTTGTTTCATAGCCAGCAAGATGTGAAAATTAGACTCTTGGATCTTGGCAAAGCTAACAAGGTACCTCTATCATTATATAACATGTAATTACACTTGATTTTTCCAGGTCATGATGGGGAGGAGAGATTCTTCTTTAAAAGGGTTAGATGCTATTGTTTCAGTAAAGGAGTAATAACTCTGAGATGCTAGGTTGGCAGTGGTGAATGAGTATACTTGCATAACCAAATATGTACTGAAACAACAGACAACAACAGAACATGCTTAGATGGCAGTGTGATACAAGGAACAACCTTCTCGTTGAGGCTTTTATGTGTAGTGTCTTGCCATTGAATCCTCATATTTTAAATGCTAATCGTATTAACCAACAGAGTGAAATCACATGAGTATTTAAAATCTACATTCTAAGTAATCCATTGAAAGGTGTGCTGTAATGAAATATCTTAAACAGTTACCGTCATTTTGACATTCGAATTAGAAAATTAAACTGTCACACAGTCAAAAATGTCAGGTTTCTCTGCATATGCCTGGCTACCTCAAGACAAAAAAAACAAAACAGAAGAACGTGCTAATAGTTTAAATCACTAAGAACACAACTGATGTCAAAAGGCAAGAGGCAGACTGCAGTCGGTGGTAATTGCTTATGGATACCCTGTTTTTTACAGCCAATTTTGCAGCCATGCTGTTGTGGAGTTGTTTATAAAAATGGCTCATTAGGGGAGCTAACAGGCTAACTAGCGTAGCGTGCTAACAGCTCATCCCTATCTGGCGGGGAAAAGCCTCACATCACCACACAGGTTCATTACATCAGCCTCTTCCCAGGTACAGCACAACCACATGCTGCCTCAGCTTGTTTCAACAGATACTTGCAGCTCGTCGGGCCTGCCCCACTTCACCCCAGATATATCACTCTCTCACACACACACACACACACACACACACACACCTTACCAAATCACCTGCTTAAAGGTGTGCTTTTGCAGTGGGGGCAACAAGAAGTGCGGGCTTTGCTAATAGGCAGATAGCAGGGGGCCTGCAATTTTCATCAAGGTGCACTCAAGATTTTTGTGACCTTTCAGGCACTAAACTGAAACATGTAGCCAATTTCTCAATTGAAATAAGTGTGAAAGTGAAAACAGATTTAGACCCCTATAATGGAGCAGTTGGTTGTCCACGACGTCGCTGATTTTTCACATCAAGAGACATTTTCAAGTATTCTAATACTGTATTTATCATAAACACGTACGACACTTGATACATTATGGACGTGCAAACGCGCGGATATGTGGGGCCACAACCAAATGTTTGGACTGTAAAATGTAACAAATTACTGAAAAATGCAATTTCCCAGAGGCCGAGGTAATGTGTTCAGTGTTCTGTTTTTATCTTAAAGCAGTCACAACAAATATATATTAAAGTTAGTGATTTAAAAAAGAGAAAAGGTAGCAAATCCTTATTTCTGAGGAGCTGTAACTAACACATTCTTGCTTGATAAATGACCCAACAATTAACAGATTATCAGAATTGCTGCTGATGAATTTTGTATCTAATTGATTTTACCGGCTACTCATTTCAGCACCACTAACTTCTGTCCTGGAGAGACCCTCCTCTTCGGGGCAAATGTTTGTTTCTGGTTGTGCCACCTCCCCCAACAGCCCCCCTCCTCCATGACCAGACAGGGACAGCACTGGTCTGCTGAAAAACACTTTGCCGTGGCTGCCACCATGTTCTTGTGTCTGGAAACATTGTTTGTCTGCTGGCTCAGATGGTGCCTCCTGTCTCCAAGATGAGACCACCCCTCCTTTCCCTCCCTCTCAGCCCTTGTGCCCCCCATGATTGGGCCCACCCCACAAGGAGGGGGGGGGGGGTTGAATTTAATAAAGGCTCCCTCAGCCACATGCTAAAAAGGTATGCAAATGTGCAGGTCCTTCTGTTTTCTGAGAGAGAGGGTGTGTGAGAGAGAGTTTGGGTGTTTGTTTTTCCAGAGGAATGGATTATTTTGTTAGGACCGCTCTTGGGTATTTGATCTGAAAAGCTATTACGATGATTGCGATTAGAATTAATTACATTATGAGCTACAGGAACTGTGAAAGAGGACTTGATGGGCTTCCTTGTAGAGAGGGGAATCATAAGCGCACACACATCTAATAATTCCTCGAGAGCGACAAGTTGAAATGAATAGTGCCATGAAATTGGTAACCTCAAGGCCATCACTAATAAATTAAAATAATAAAAATTAAAACAGCCTTACATACTGTATATGCGCTGTAAAAAAACAAAAACAATATTGACTTCTCCAGCAGCTCCTCCTCCTCATCCTCCCGGATAGCAGTGATCCCTATCTAATACAAAGGGCCTAGCCTTTGCATGGCTACCATGATGACCCGTGTTCATGAGGAGGTGAGAGCTGATCATTTTGTTCCGATGTAGTGAGCCGTGACAGGCAGCAGTGCGGGAAGGAGGACGGGGGGAGGAGGGGCGGGGGGGAGGAGAGGAAGGCCACAGAAGGACCCACCAGAAGCAGCAGAGAGCCAGGCCAGACTGAGGGGACCAGCCTTTCCTGCTGCTTCCTTCCCGTGCTCTTGGCCAGCTGAGCAATCAGGTCACCTCTCTTTCCCGTGTCGCTTCTGGTCAATTGTTCTCCTCTCTCTCTCTCTCTCTCTCCTCTTTCTCTTTCCCCTCTTTCTCTCCCTCCTCTCCTGCCAGTGCCACAGCCTGCAGCTGTTGCGGCTGATGTCATTTTTTGATAGGACTTTGTCTGTGCCTGCTTGTTGGTTTCTGCCTCTCTGCCTAAACAAATGCAAACATGGCGAGGGTTCATTTAAACGGACGCACGCTGGGGATCTTCCATGTGGGAGGGGAGGCAGAGCGATTGCAACGCTGCTCTCATGCAAACCCGAGATGGTATGCAAACTCTGATTTGTTCTTTCGAGTTCTTCCTGGTGTCACTATGAAAAGACGCTCCCCTTATCTACGCAACATGAGAACACACCAGGGAACACAGCCACTTTAAAAAAATTTGAGATCTCCATTCATGCTAGCACGCTCCCAATGTTTATTCTTGACCCGCACAAGCCAAGACTAAGGAAGAGCACAGGAAGTACACAAACAAGCCCGTTTGACCGCCTACAACCTCCACTCAGAGAGTACAACTAGTTCTTCAAGCTAAATATCAGCTCATACTGTAAGCAGAGCTGAATCAATACCGAGCTACATTTACAAAACAATATCAAGGCTCCGTATCCTGAGGGTGTTTCAGGAACATCTACTGCTAATACGGCGCTCGCTTCAAGCCATGAAGAGAGACAGAGAGAGGGAGTTGTGATGATGCTGGCTGACAGTTAATTCCCAGCTTTGAGCGCAAGATTTACTCCATCATGGTAGGTGAAAAAAAAATCCCCTTTTACACGTGTTCCAGGAGAGTTTGCTGGAGACACATTAGATCACGTCTTGGCTTGTTCAAAGACAACTAAAATTTACATTATTGGCTCAAATGGCATCCGAGTGAGTGCATTTAGCCCCCCATCAAGGACAGAACAGGGCATGCCTGCAGATTTGGCACCTTCTAGTCCCTATAAAAGAGAGATGAACACATGATATTCAGAGTCTTGACTCTGGTAAAGTATCCTACAATGACGAAATCTCACAAGATTGAACAGATTCTAGAAGCAGCAATCTGTTGAAACTGAGAAAGAGATGAATAAAGTCTGTATGCATGTGTAGCAATGTGTAGACACAACTGTTGTCCTGACCTTGAAAGAACTGCCACTTATGAAAAGCTGTTTTGGTATGAGAGACACCGATTATAGCCCATTTCTAGGCCAGCACATAATCAGTGTCCAAGTTCCATATCAATGACCTACTTCCAAGCACGCACACACGCACACATATATCCACTGCACATACGCTGGGAGGCAAACTCTCTTTTAACAGCTTAATGTGTTGAAACACGGAAATCAAATCGAGCCGACACATTGTTTTGATCTGAAAATATATCAGAGTGTAGATACTTAGAAACACAAATGAGGGCACATTGATATCATAACAGCATGCAGAGGAGCGGAGGCCCACCGCAGAGCTGCTTGTGTTATTTTGACACTGGCTGGCAGTGAAGGGGGCACTGAGGTCACAAGCGTCAGTGCTTTTACTAGGGAGAGTAGATCAGATCTGACCTGGATAAAGTGCAGAAACAGTCCGCGCCGACTTCCACAGCCTCCTGCGCTGTGTGGAAATGTGAGCGGCCGCTTGGGTGGCGAGGTCGGGACTGCATAGAGAGACGCCCCAGCATGCCGGTTCTTAACGCAGGGTGGGCTATTTACAGACACACCCCCGCTCCCCAACGCCCCCCCTGCTCCCCCCTGACTTTCCTCTACAACCCCCTGGAGCAGATCCACCACCACCACACAGCTCCATGTGCCATGCAGTCATGCAGACATATGGAGAGAGACTTTTTAGCGCATCCCACTCCATCCTCTATAGCCAGGAAATACTTACTTCCTCCAAATGCAGCCTTCTGACTTTATTTTTTTAAATGAGATCTCATTTGACCTGCGGGTATAAACACTCAAGATGAGACAGAGAAGGCAGAGAGGCTAAATGTGCTGTCCATATATGCGCATGCTGCTGTCATGTGGAACCGCCACAGACAGGCTGCGGGCTGATGACAAAGACAGACCGGCAGACATGATTTAATGAATGGAGGACACTAGAGCACATGCGCATTCATTTCCTGATGGGAGGCGTCCCTACTTTAAATTGACAAAAAAAATAAATAAAAAAAACCCACATTTTTTCACTTAAAGGATAGGTGTATTGATTTTAAGTAACCATTCCTCCTGTTCATACGGTCTGTGCAAGAAGCCTTTCCTAACGCATCTCCAGTGGAAGTGATGGAGGACAAAATCCACAGTCCTATTTTTCTGCATAAAAGCATTCAAAAGTTCAGCTGAAGGTAATATGAGGCTTAGACAAATCAAGTGGGTATTTCCCAGTATGTTGGAAGTCACAGTCCTTTTAGTTCAATTCCTCAGTTGTGTTTCCTTGTGTTTCAGTGCTTCCTTGCTGAGCTGCTGCAAAGGGACAGTAAAACAAAGAGGGGATTTTGTGCTAAAAAGACCGTGGCATTGGAAGATCTCCACTTTGTCTAACTCAGACTGCTAAAGACTCATTAACTTTAGCTGAACTTAAGAGGACTACACCAATTTAGCATTGCATTTCTGTGACACTGTCGGACTCATGATGGGACATTTTGAAATAAATATGATGATGCAGCAGCAGAACCAGAGATATCGTCTTTTTTATTCCACACTTTCTTCTTCCTTGTCAAAGCCTGGCTCCTACATTACCCACAATGCAACTGAACAGGTGACAGCTCAGTCAGGGATTTATGTGCGTTATGCTAATAGCGGCTAAAAGCTCAAGAAGAGATGAGGGGCAGGTAACAGAGGTCTGGTAACCTCTTCTTTCGAACTCCCCGCCAGATTTTTTAGATTTTAAATTTTTTTTCTTCAGCTCAAGTGACATCACCTGAGGCAAATAATCAGATTTTGTGCAGCTCCCTCTGGAGCAACAAAAGGCTTTATAAAATAGAGGCACACCCCTAGACCTATAAACAGACTTCTATTTTGCACCCCATCATTTACATTGGAATCACATTAAGCCCGTGTAAACAGGAGCAATAATGATTACAGCAACCTGTAACTCTTGAAATGTAAATAGGGGAATGATTGGTTTAAACCAGTCTTGAAAAAAAATGAGAATTTATCCTTTAATAGACAGACATGCAGACAGTTGTGGTTTTATTTTGACAGGTTTTGATGAATCCGTCTAGGAAATGTCTGCTGCCACAAACCTCACTGTGAACTGTTTTCACTGGAACTATTTTCGAGTGGAGAAATATTCCCCATGACTGTTGACAATGAGGTCTGCGGATTACGCAGAGTTACCCTGACATTGTGTCAGGAAAGGTATCTCGCCGTTTAATGTTTTTAAATTAGGTTTGTTCATTGCTATGAACGCCAACAATTCATTTCCATTTACCGCCATCGTATTGTGTTGGAGGCAGATATCTGCACGGCTGCTACAGGTAAGTGTGAAAGTATGTTCTGGTGGGTGAACCAACCCTTTAAAAACAATTTCATGTTATTAAAACATTTTTTTTGTGTCCCTTTTCAGAAAGGTACGACAGACATTAGATGAATTCTGCGGGCTGAATAAAAACATCCACATAATTGCAGGTATGTGGTATGCACCTTGGCCTGCTGAACCATCAAAAAGAAGCCTGGGGCTGTTACATATTTTTGACGCACTCCTCCATCTCTGCGTGTGGCGTTTGAGCCTGCTGGGGAGCATTGATCCGGCATAATGACTTTTGTTGAAAAAGCTCTTCCCACAATGGACAGCCTCGTCTTGTGCCGTACTTGTTATCAGGTTCAGACAACACAGGAGCAGAACATGAACATGCCAGTAGAGTAATCCTTCCCCATTTCCTCATGCAAGGTATATCAGGTTTCGTCACTGAAACAGGACAAAAACCCATTATACTGAAATGATACATAAACAAATCAATTTTTTATGTCCATGCACGGTTTCACAAAACTATTCCTCCGGCCCAGAGACAACAGGCACGAAAATTAGTTTGGCCGAGTGCAGTTGTTAATATACAGAATTAGTGGAACGTTTG
Organism: Gadopsis marmoratus; assembly: GCA_036023855.1. NCBI lineage: Eukaryota > Metazoa > Chordata > Actinopteri > Centrarchiformes > Percichthyidae > Gadopsis > Gadopsis marmoratus. Next base: position 43,683 of record JAVQJF010088144.1, read on the forward strand.
GTAAAGTGATGGAGAAATCAGTTTTTTTTATCACTGAGAAGGCAGACAGAGTTAACTATTCAACAGCGCTTTATCACTCAAGACTAAATGAATGACTTCCTTTCTCTGTGCTCCAACAAGGTTAAATGGGTATATCCTGTTGACCCCCTTCCCCAGTCCGACCATAAACATGACCTGCTTTGGTTCTTGCACTGCAGTGGGGTATGGTAGGGTGGACAACTCGAGCAGTAAAATGTCAAGCTGAAAGTGAAGGAAACAAAGAGATACTGAGGCCAGTATTTGGTCCCTATTGTAGACGAGTGGCAGCTACGGTAAAGCAACCAATTTAAAAAAAAGACCAAAAGCAAACTGACACACAAGTAGAGAAATCATCTGGAAACAAGGCAACAGCATTAAGAGCCACTGTCCTGCCCGGGGCATTGTAGTCCGACAAAGACCTCAAAGCTGTGTTTCTGGTGAAAAAGCAGAACAAATGGGGATTACAATATTTGAGGAAATAGAGCCTTTCAGTTGACCTACATCCCCCACAGAGACTCCAAATTATAATCCCAGCATACATGCTCAGCTATAGAATTTTTAAGGCTGTGAGCTTTTAAAAAATGTTTTTAAAAAAAACTGAGACACATTAAATCATTTACCATTTGATCAGCAGCCTCCAAGGTTTTGATTATCGTATTCGTTGAACCCTGCACTTTAACAGTCCAAATCAATTAGATGAACCAGTGCACGTGCACACACACAGGTTCACACTTCAATAATGATGTAATGCATAGCCATCTTCTGGCAAAGTCCGGCAAAATAATCATACACTCACACAAACATCCATTAATGTCTTGGTGGTGTAACTGCCAAAAACTGCCACTACAATGCTTTTTAGTGAGCTAAATGCATAAGAAGCAGATTAAACTGCATTCTATGGTGTTTTTTCTTCTACTGGGTGTACAGTTTGATTCGCATTTAGTTTATTTATTGTAAATATGTTTCTTGACGAGTATGAGAAGATAAAAATGAGAAGTGCAAAATAAATTCACACTTCCTTCCGTTTTTTTCGACAAGTTGGAAGCAGGTTCACGCCGTTATTCCACTTGCAACAGCAAAATGTTTAACACATTGTATTAGTCTCATTTTGTCTCAGCAACATGAGAATTAAACTCGCCTTTTCAAGATTCCTTGGCCCAAAAGGGAAACCATAACAAAGAGTTATTATTATTATTAAGTTATTATTATTAAGCTGGATTATTGTGCCTTATTTTTTCTTCACATTTTGTTTCATAGAGACGGATTTCACTTTGCTTCTGCCTTGAAAAACACTTCACTATACAAGTAAAGACTGTTTATATTATTATTATTGACTGTTTAAATATAAGAGAGAGAGAGAGAAGAGTTTCTTTGTTGTATTTGATCATAAAATGATACACCTGAATGGCCATTAAAAAGTTGTCATCCATGATCAAGAGTGTGACACCAAGGCAAAGGAAAAAAAAAAAAACTGTTTCCCCCTTTTCCTAACAAACACCATCCATCGAAGTGCAGTCTTTTTCTCGTAAAAGGTCAGCGGAAACCCGACTACTGATCATTATAGAACTCGGGCTTTTCCTCGAGCTGTAGGAGCTAAACAGTGGTGGCAGAGACGTAAATATTGTGAGGCAAGCCTCTAATCTCTTACCTCTTCATTTCCGTGTATACCAAATATTTAAGCAAGTCTCATTACCATAGATCCAGGCGTGTCCGTTTGAAACTAAATGTTCCAGATTGCACTGAATTAGAGACAAGGAAGGCACAAAGATGCGTTAGATCCCAGGTGATGGATCTGAGAACAAAAAGTGTGGATGCTCACACCCACCGCTCACTTTGTGTATGTACCTGGCACTCAGAGAGCCGTCTTGCTGGACTTTAGTGCATTTTCTGTTTTGATAGCCTCACATCCCCATTAATCCCTCACAAAAGATGCCATTAGAAAATGTCATTAAATGTGGTGTCCGGCAAAATGCGCAAGTAGCCAGTCTGAATGTTTAATTCCTCCTGTTTGTGCTGCGGGGACTCTTCTGTTCAGAGCTCAACCCGGCAACACGCTACGTTACGATTGGCTAAAGCAAGGTCAGCGTCTTAAGAGACACTGCTCTAATATCCAGCAGCAATTAGTGGCTGCTGCGCGGATGTAGCACATGTTATTATGTGATAGGGGAGTCAGAGTGACCGCAGGTAGAGATTTAATGTTGTGCAAAAACGGTGTACTGAAGAGCACAGTGACAACCGGTTGCTCAGTGGTGATCATGTGGCTAAAAAGAACACACTTTCAAAAGGAATTAGGGAAGCACAAAAACAAACACTGAAAGTGAATACAATTATCATTATCCTTATTTTGTACAAATAATGCTCATATTTATAAAGTTTATAAAATTATTTATAAAATAATCTTACACTTTCTCCATCTAAGGGTGCGTTCAAACCCTGCAGGGTTAAAAAAAAAAAAAAAAACAGAAGCCCAAAGCCTCAGCGTTCATTTCAATGAGACCACTGTGTTGGCACAGAATCTGGATCAACTTTTCTGCAATGCAATACCATCTGGTAACACACTGCAGCGGCCAATCAATTACATACACTGGCAAATCCCTGGTAGATTACCTACATTGTAACATGAACGGCTAAATTCTACAGTCGGAGAGAGAGGAGATAATGATGGCTGGTGTGAGCGTTAAAATCCTGCCTCAAAATACACGGTTACACTAATAACCATATACAGCAGTTGTTCCCAGACCTTTTTAAACAATGGCAGCTCATTGCCCGAAATGTTTTTTCATGGCCCGTAAGCCTAGTAGTGTTCAGTGTTCAGTCCCTCAGTTCTTCAGACTTCTCTTCCCCCGAGACAAATATTTCCAATGCTTGCTGCGATAGTCTGTACGTCTGACTGCTGACTGCCGACTACCTGGAAAACCCAGGAGGCAAAAAACATGCTGCATTACAACTGGACAACTGGACATCGTGAGTTGTTGTGCCATTAGCTGGGGATTATAGCGGTTTTTATTTGGTGATTTTCAGATTTATTCATTATTACCTTTTGTTTGATGCGTCTTAAAATGTGACACAAAATGCAGTTCAAACTATTGTTTTTTCATGGCATGTTCAGTGTTCTCTGATTTTAGTTGCGGTGCTCAGTTTCGATTTGAGCCTCAGACTGTGTAAACTTCACTTTTACTACACACATATTTTATGTAAATTAACATATCTTGCTGCACTCTTGGCCTCAATATAATAAATATACTTTATTTAAGCCTTAAGGGGCCATTGCTACACAGTATTAACACCGTCTACTGTTTGGCATCTGATAAGTTCCCAAATGTATGGATATATTATTCCAACTGGACTGGTTTCAGTTTTCATTGCTCTAAACGTGGCCTGACACAACTGGCAGAATTCGCTGGGAAAAGCGAGCACACAAATCTTTAGCAAATCTCACAGGTTGGGGGTTGGGGGGGGGGTGTAATGTGGGTGCACACTTCACACTTCCTGAGAAGCTCCTCCACGTCAGGTGAAAAGAAGCTGCCAGCGACTGACTGGCAGCCCACATCCTCCCGAGGACAACAGTGTGAGAGTCAGCGGTAACAAGGAGCACAGTGCAGGGAGGGGAGAGGAGCTGACCCTTCCCATTGGAATGAACAACGCAAGATAAATACACAGTCAAAAGAGAAGACCACTGTCTCCATCAAAATGCGGAGGCAACAAAGGAGTCAAACAGAATGTTCCAGTGAAATGGCCGAGAGATGGACGCGAACAAGCTTGCCGTCGACTCCCTATGAGTCAGTCCATTGTGAGGCGCACAACGCACAAGTCGAGTTCCCAGTGAATCAGAGCAGTCAGCTGCCATCCACCACCTCAAGGCACAGGGCCAGTCTAGCACAGGACCGCAGACATGTGACCAGCTGTCTCACACAACCACCAGTACTGTACCGCGACTCGCCAGTCAGGGCTGAGGACAGAGACACTGACAGTGGACTCTCAGATCGCCATCTCTCGTGGATTAACTTTAAAAACGTGTTTGAACAAGTTTACTCTGTTCATACGGATAATATACTGCTATGATGATGACCAGAACAGAGGTAGCAGGTGTTTGCAAATCTACAGACGACTGCGACTTGTGATTTATAGTCAGGAGGCTGCAGTGACATCAATACTGCGGGAGTTTGTCTGAGGCCTAGCTGAGGACACCAAAATACTTCTCCACTTCTAACCCCCCTTCAGCTGACAGCGATACACGTGCAGCTGTCTAAATATTACTCCTCTCGTCTTCTGCTCTTCATCTTGCCATTCCTATGCCCAGCTCTCGCCTTTTCTGTCCCTACGCGAGCTCGCCGGCCGCTGAGCAGGATGAGTTTAGGAGGGACAACTGTTCCACCGGCACAACTGGGGATGTCCACATTTGGTGCTCCGTTGTCATGTCAACAGTGCGAGGCAGAGGCGCAGAGGGCTGGGAATAACTCACCTTCTGCTGTCTAGCTCTGAGCCATAACCAGCCGCGCACCTGTGGTACCAATTATCTCGTGGCTAACCACAATTAGATTATTCCAAATGTAAATAATATTCTCTACAAGGCATTGCAGCAGGCAGGACCTTTTCTGCGAGTACAAGTCATCGCTGAATCACAGTATGCAATTAGGCTTTTAATGCAATTCATATAAGAAGCCAGACTCAAGATAATCTCATAAAAAGGACAAACAGAGCCATTAAAAGTCCTCGGCCCTTCACTTCATTACTGGCTCAGCTTGCTCTCCTTATGCAAAGAGTCCCCAGGTGCATGAATGTTTCATGGCCACCCTGCTGTCTACTTCCCTCTGCTCAGATTCAGCCCTTCTCCCTAATCCCACAGGAAGCTCCAACTCCACTGTCAATTGCACTCACTTACACTCGGTTACCATCATCATCATCAGCCATTAGTGGGGCGGTGTGGGGGGGGGGGGTGCACATAAGACAGCTGTTTTGCCTTGATGACTCAATCATCCTTCAGTGGGATTAGCATCAGTATCATCATCCTCATCATCGCCTTTGATCCCAAAAATTACCAAACAAGTCTGAAATTGATGACTATCAGCATGTCTGCCACAAACTCCTGAGCTTTCAAAAAGATCTGACTCCATTGTGAAACACTTAAGCGTGCTGCGGCGCATGAACAGATACGTTGGTATAATATCCACCATATTTCATTTCAACGCCTTTGAAATAAACCAAAGAAACAGATTAATTTCAGTGTATAAGGTGACGGCGATCTGTAAGCACTAAAATATCTGTTTTTCTTGATTCTCTGTGGCTACACATCTTCTTGCTGAAGTAAAAGTACTAAATTGTAAGTAAATGTTTGACGTGCAAAATACCGCTCAAGTTTTTAAGTATTTGAGCTAGCTCCGTGAAGCCGAGGGGAGCCGCAGAATCAGCTTCATCACAACAAGCAGCCCCTTTCGCATTCTCATTTGATACATTGTCGTTGTAAAAATATTGATTATAGCCGCTTTAACTACTATATTTACTGTTTTGTGAAAATGCTGAAATCTGAAAAGTAACCTGCCAAATAAAATCTCGCTCTGAAATGTAGTGGGGCAAAAGTATAAAGTAACATAAAACGAAAAGCTTGATGAACTTCAACTACAGCAACTAGGATGTGGGCTTAGATTTGTCCTTCTGCTGTAAATACATCTACAAACTGGGCCACTTGAATGGCATTCAGATCAGCTGATGGGCTAATTCGAGGCCCTGCAGCGCTGCCACTATCATCATTTCATTAGCTTTAAAGAGACATATTACAACCAGAACCTGCGTGGAGTCATATTCTACAACAAGAATGCACCAACCTAATGAGGCCCCAGTAACTGCTGTCACTGACAAAGAGAAATGCAATAATATGGCAGCATTAGGCAGAAGAAAAGCTCGTTAACGTGGCCATATTTCAAGAAGCAACCTCGAGGTGGGCCATTCACAAGGCAACAGCATCTCAATGCCAAGTGTTCTTAAAACATATTACACCATTCCAGTAATTAAATTGTTGGCTTGTGAAGCATAGCGTATTCAGGCTTTCATCATGAGCAGGAAATTGACAAGTTACCAGCGGAAGGCACGTCAAAGTGATATCAGGTTTCCTTTTTCATCAAAGGAAGCAAGCGCTACTCCATTTGTTCAATACTCTTGGTTTTCTTTGCAGCGTCTTTGTTTGAGTAGAGCCAGGCAGGTAGCTTATACAAAAGACACATGAGATGTAAAAGGAGGCTCGAAGATTCAACAGGGTCACAGAGCAGTGGGGAAGTTCATCTCGGAGCCAAGTGTTGCTTAATGGCTTCCTCCTGCTGCACGTCAACTCAGACCATCAGAGCACGCTGTGGAGAACATCTGTCCTGGATACACAGACACTTTGTACCGCCGCAGTCCCCCTGTCAATCAAACGCGTTCTTGCATGTCACTGACCCACACTGGTTCGGGGTGCACGTACACGCATGAGCGTGTGCGTCAACTTTTGTGTGCGTCTATGGGAAACTGGGGTTGACGCCACGTCTATTTTTAGTCCAGTACACGGAGTTCTGCCTCTGTGTTATGCTGCTCTGTTCCTGGGACAGCCGGGTCAGCAGCAGCAGCAGCAGCAGAGCACCGGGGCAGCTCCAGCTATACTCCCTGACCCTGGCCCTCCCAACTCCTACGTCAGTGTGAGAGACTTACAAGAGTCCTGGGTGGCAGTTTCGGGGAGGCTATTTGGGGGGGGGGGAAGAGGCGCTTTCCTGACGGATGCCATGTTCATCTATCTCTTTCTCTCAACGGTGACCAACAGGCTAATAATTCAGCTTTCACCCTAGAACGTCATCTTGCACTTTTTCATGGGAAAGGACACCACCCCTAAAAATATCCGCCACAGTCTCAGTCCTGAAAAAGATATGCCTTAGATTCCCAAAGTTGCTTTTTAACTAAAAGTATTGTGAAGAAGGCAAGATGGGATCAGATGGAAATTCCCCATGAAAGTTACAGTAACTACGGAGGAAAACCCAGCTAGAGACGATAATAGATGGACCTCAAAGACGTTGCGAGATGTCAACCTGGCTGGCGTGTTATCTTGTTATGCCCAGTTACTCACCAAGTAGTGTACAGGAAAATCACCTGCTGCACATCAATGCTGAATCTTTGAGTTAATAGTCTGCACCATAGTGACAAAAGCTTCAAGGGCAAAATCATTGGACCTTTGTTCACTGTTAAGACACCAAAGATCCAAGCATCAATATGAGTTGTTCAATTAAATCCACAGGGTTTTTATTAAAGTGCTTCGTAGTTCCCTGTTGTAGCCACTTCTATACAAGTTGTGTGATTATTCAGTTAAGTGAGTTCCTCCTTTCTTGCAAATGTTTTGATACTCTCACAGACAGAATTTGATCTTGTTACATCCAGCTGCTGGTAATGAGTGGCAGGGTTCAACAATAGCCAGGGCCCTATTGCCCCCTTTGGCCACCAAGTTGCATCCCTTCACTGCGAGCCTTCGCCAAAGCAACGTTACATTTCCACAAACATCCCGATTCCTTAGGAGGGAAAAACAGACCGAACTAAAAGACTGCGAGAGAATATATGTGTTTGCAAATAACATAAGTTTTCAATTTAAATGAATTATTATAAAAATACATTTTTATTCCGTTAATGTCTTTTCATTTATTGAAGTGTCACAGTTAAGGAAGGCTGTATTAAGTTGCGTTAAATTGCATTTTCTGGATTGTATTCCAAAAATGTAATTTAGCCACCAAATTTAGGGGCTTGGTGGCCCGTGCGGCCCATCCTTAAAAACATTAGCGTCTATCCCTGGGTGGAGTAAAGAGGTTACATAGTTTTGCACTATTCTGTTAGTACAGATGGTTTAGGTAACAACAAAAAAACGTCTTCACTTCATTCTCTATGGTATCTACACTGAACATATCCTAGTATCATGTCACACCATGTTTTGTCCTATTATCTACAGGAATAAAACTGCCCAGAAATGCAAAGTAAAGTACCTTCCCAATGAGCTAATTTTCTAGTTTCAGATTCAAATCTATCAAGTCAAGACCATGTTAACATATGGAAAGCAAACAACATTATGACAGAATAATGACAAAACACATATGGCACACAGCAGGAATGAAGAATAAATTACACAAATTATGTAAGATATACTTCAAGAAAGCACCTAGTTTACATTTAACTTCTGGCTTATGCAACTGTAAAATTCAAAATAAACATAGATGGACAGTTTAAATAGCACTTTGGCAAATACTTTTAAAACTAAAATGACATTTTTGCACAGATTACAGAACTTCTTTTGCCTTTCCAGGCACTTTTTTCTTCCACAAACTATGACTAATCTGCTGTTTAGAACCCTGACGTTACAGATAGCCTGTCATTTTCATGCAGAGAATACTGGTTTGCACGACAAGCGCGCCAAAGTGAACTTTTTGTCGTAATGGCAAAGTCAACTCACAAAAATTATCTCTCAACCGCTTATTCCAACACGTGTCACATTTTGAGTGTGGAAGTTAACTCTATGTTTTCTACATTTTGTTGTGGTTGCTTTCCCCCCTAAGTCAACTGCTTCAGCAAGCATCTATGTATAGACACTACAACAGCCCCATCACAGTTATCAGTTTAACAGCTTGTTAGTCAGACCTCTGGGTGTGCGGGTTGAATGTTAAACTGTCACTGCTCTGCCATGTGCTTGTTTAAAAAAGTACTTCCACTTGACTCAACACTGGTCAGTGGAACAAGGGAGTCGTGATCGTGCCTGTGAAGCTGCTGCGAAGCATTCGTTTCATCAAAATTCTTCCCTGGTATTATATTAAACAGAAATCTCTTCAGAACAAGAGTTCACTCCAACGTGAAGTGATAATAATCCTTCTAATAGGCTTAAATGTTTGGAAACTTGGAAGTTAAGTGGCAGGCTCTGCTCTCTTTGTTTGCAGAGGCAGGGGCTCCGAGGCCAGGCCCTCTATCCTTCCTGTTCAGTTACCAGAGGCCTCACACTTATCAGTTCCAGATCTCACAAGAACAGAGAGAAAGAGAGACCACTGACAGGAAGGGGATTTTTTTTTTTTCCCTCCCCTTTTTTCCTTCAGCGAGGTTAACAGAATGTCTGCACCCCTCACATTTCACAGAGGAAAGCAATTATTCATTGGGGCTTACACTGGCGCAACAGAGACAAAGACCAACCTGGCAACCTTCAGACATCAACCGAATGAAATGAAAGTTGGTGCCAAAACGTCTTTGTGCTGAGGAACTAGTCGATTTATCGATTAGTTGATCAACAGAAAATACCTTCGACAAAGATTCCGATAATGTTTTAAGTCATTCATCTGGCAAAAATGGCCAGGCTTTCGTTGGTTTCAGCTTCTCCAATGTGAACATTTGCGGTTTCTTCCTGTTCAGTACCATTGTAAACTGAATATACTATATTTTGGTTTTGGATTGCCGGTCTGACAAAACAAGCAATTTGAAGATGTCACCTTGTGCTCCGCACAAAGCTGTGACATTTCATAGACTAAACAAATAGTCGAAAGAAAAAAACCAGATTAATCACACAAAAGAAAAATAATCATTAGTTATAACCCTACACACATTTCATTTCTGGAGGTAAATTTCATTCCTGGCTATCAGCCTCGGAGATAACACTTGAGACTGTTGCTATTTCTTTTGACGGCAGCCTTTCCATCAACCCCAGCTAGATTTACCCTCCACAAAGGCAACCTTACATTGACAGCAAGAGGTAGAAAAAAAAAAATCTGTCATTGAGAGTGAGAGACAGAGAGAGCTGACTGCATAGCACTCATTTCACTTTCTCTCATTGTCTACCTCGCCTGACATTTCCACAATAATCACTTTGGTTTATCCCACTCAGCTGTGTGGCGGGCAGATGTTTTGTCAGGGCACCGTATTTCTCTGCATTCACACTGCTCTAATCAAGATTAACCACTCTTATCTATTCAGTGCGTGCTGGATGTCCCAATTCCTAATCCGTGAAGCCATAGTCCTATTGTGTAATACAGTGGACAAACCAATTACATTCCCCTTTACGCAACACAATTCTCCCTTTTAGTGGAACGTACACTGAGGATGAACTGGTGGATTGCTGGTGAAGAGGATAGTCATGACCTTCGTGTGTGTGTGTGTGTGTGTGTGTGTGTGTGTGTGCGCACACACA
>JAVQJF010088150.1:0-36980 GCA_036023855.1 Gadopsis marmoratus
TTGTCGTATTCTTTTATTCTTTTATTTATTTCTCTTTATATTTCCACATTTATTGTCGTATTCTTTTATTCTTTTATTTACATATTTATTCTTTATTGTGGCACTCCTATCATTCCATAATTTAACCCTAACTGACGCAGTGAGAAGCTTCTCATTTATATAACAACCATGTCGAAAGACACATCCTGTGGTCGTGGAAAAGATGTTAATCAGTTTCAGAAGGGTCAAATTATTGGCATGCATCAAGCAAAAAAAAAACAAATAAGGAGATTGCTGAAACTACTAAAATTGGGGTTAGAACTGTCCAACGCATTATTAAAAACTGGAAGGAGAGACCAGATTTACCCTGTTCCAGGGTGATGGGCACACCAGAGTAAGAAGAGAGGCAGATGAAGTGATGCACCCATCATGCCTAGTGCCTATTGTACAAGCCTGTGGGGGCAGTGGGTTCTGGTGATCTGGGGCTGCTGCAGTTGTTCAGGTCTAGGTTCAGCAACGTTATGTGGCCAAAGAATGGCGTCATCTGACTACCTGAATATACTGAACGACCAGGTTATTCCATCAATGGGTTTTTCTTCCCTGATGACACGGGCATATTCCAAGATGACATTGCCAGGATTCATCGGACTCAAATTGTGAAAGAGTGGTTCAGGGAGCATGAGACATCATACCTGACTTTGCGCAGTGGTTCGACTCTCCCATTATCAATACAAGATCTTGGTGAAATACTAATGCCACTCTGGACAGAAATGGGCAAAAAATGGGCAAGCGTAAAGATGTGAGCGACTTTGACAAGGAACCAAACTGTGATGGTTAGACGACAGAGCATCTCCAACACTGCAGCTCTTGTGGAGTATTCCTGGTCTGCAGTGGTCAGTACCTACCAAAGGAAGGAGAACTGCTGAACTGGCTCAGGGTCATGGGCGGCCAAAGCTCATTGATGCGCGTGGGGAGCGAAAGCTGGCCTATGTGCTACTTCCAACAGAAGAGCTTCTGTAGCTCAAACTGATGAAAAGGTGAATGCTGGTTCTCATAGTAAGGTATCAGAACACACAGAGCATCACAGCTTGTTGCATATGGGGCTGTGTAGCTGCAGACCAGTCAGGGTGCCCATGCTAAACCCTGTCCACTGCCGAAAGTGCCTACGATGCTCATGTGAGCAACAGAATTAGACCACGGAGCAATGGAAGAAGGTGGCCTGATCTGATGAATCAAGTTTCAGTGAATATATTGTTTGTACCTTAGTGTGCCAGGATTTGCATCGTAACACAGTTGTGCACTGACTTTAAAAATCAGCCATCTGAGTACAATGAAGACCCTTTTTAAGAAGCTTCATACCTTACTGATAAAAACATCAAATAATATTCTTTGTTGTATCAAAATGGTTCTTATTTTTCTAAAGTGGAGCCCAACCGATATGTCAGCATGGCAGATATGAACTGATTTTTATCTAATAATAATAATAATAATAACTTTATTTGTATAGCACCTTTCAAAAACAGAGTTTTACAAAGTGCTTTGACACTCAAATCAAAAAACAACATACACAGAAAACAGAAAACAAAAAACAGGAAAAAGCGATACAAGTAAAAAGAATTAAAACTCATAAAAGACAATGAAAAATCTATACCAGTGTATATGTCAAGAACAAAAAATGTCACTATAGCAATACCATATGCTCTCCTGCTTACGGCATATCTCCAGTAACCACATTCAAAGGAACCATGTGAAAACTATTTGTGTTTATGTTAATAAAATAAATATCAGGTGATCTATTATTGGGCTATTGATATCAGTTTTATTATAAAGCGCAACTTTGTTTGCGCATAAGTCTAAAGGCCGTACATCTCAGTGATACATTCAGATAATTTTATTTGTATTCTACGTCACAAACGTGCCCACAGCATGAACATGCCTGCCAGCTGCTGTGCAGTGCTTTTGACCAAAGCAATAGAAAATATGTAACATCAAATTCCACATTTTTGTGGATGGAGCCATCACTCGCTAATATTTAAGAGTGTTGAAACTTGCTTTGTGGACACAATTTCCAACTCGATCCACCCTTAAGACTTTCTTTGGGCATGTAGTCCCAGTCTGCCATGTCTCAATTAAACAGATGAAACCCTCCTCTCTGTTGACGACCTTGTAAATGATTTGGGTAGATACCGTAAAACAGATGAATTTTTGAATTTTACACAAAAATCTTGCCTCAATCTACTTTACAAACCAGTATAAATGTCAGTTGCGGTATAACAATTGGACTCGCTCCCTCTCCACCAGCTTCATCTATCTTCAGGTGGTCAGTGAGCCAGGCTAGCCGGAGGTAGAAACTGTCATTGGGTGCAGTTGTAAATCCTGCCAACCTGAAAACTGAAGTCAGAAAACACACAAACGTGCAAAATAGCGGCACGTTCTTGCCTAAGATTCACTTAACTGTTGGCATATTGTGAAAGTACTGTCTGACACTACGAAACACAGAAAGAAGAAAGGAGGTGCGTAACAAAGCTTTTATTCTACAGCATGAAGGTTTTTTTTGGGGTGATGGAAAACAGAATATTTATTGCTTAAATCACAATGTTTGAGCCAATTTATTACTCATTATTATTCACCAAGAACGTAATTGGTATTATAGTGGAGAGTGCAATGGCTTTCAGCTAAGGACAGAAAACTGTTCATACAACAGTGTTGTTTGTTGTATCTGGCACTCCTGGCACCATTTTGTTATTTTTGTAAATTCATTTTTCTTGTTTCACTTTTATTCCGCTCCCCACCCACAACATGGAACCACACGTTTTACACATATTAAATCTTCATTGTTTAAAATTTTCTCCCTGCGAAAATGAATAAGAAGATGCCTTTGCATGTTATTGCAATTCCAATGCTGGCCACCAAAATCAACTGGCAACAAATGCTGACTGTCCCAAAAAGGAAAATAGACACAAGATCTGTGAGGAAGGTGCAAGTAGAAAGTAAGCGTAGGTGTTAGTGAACTGAGAAATGTTCGCGTAGCTGCAGCACACATTGTATAGCTCTGTGTAAAAGTTGCTGCCAATATATTTTGGGACTGGTCGCCAGTCAATCGCAGGGGTGTTTGTATTTAATGATTTGTTAATTGTTGGGAAAGGCCAGCCAGTCAAACCTATACACATTAAAAACATGTAGACAGACAGATATAAAGGAGTGTGTCTTCCACAGCTACATATAGGTACTCAATAGGTACACTCCAATTTAATAATTACAGTGAGAAAAAGATTAATGATGTTTGGCAGTATATCAAATTATGTTAGAGGGGCATAGCTGACAAAATTTTTACTACTGTAAACCTCTTGGCTGTGAGTCTGTATGCTTATATCTTTTCTTTACTGCTCACTTGAAAATAGTTTAAAGCTCGGCTAACTGATATAGTGTAGTATGTGAGTACAAATTTCAAGAGCTAACAAAATAAATGGATTTTGACGGTTTATGTGTTGTGTTATTTTATAGGTAAGCAGCTGATTCTTGGTACAGGGTGTGTCATTTGCATTTGTGATTGCAAAAGGAACAGACCAGGGTGGGACATAATGGGAGAAGTTAACTTAACACCGTCTTAACTAAGTGGGACTACCAAGTGTTGTCAACTTTTCTTTGTTTTTTAGATCAGCTAGGTGAACTGTTCTCTGGAGGTGAGCTTAGTTCTTCACCCCGGAGGTCAAATTCTGTCATTTGTTTTTTTTCCCTTAGTTGCAGAGTTTTACTAAACTGTAAAACAGCCTCCATTTGTACATCAGTGCCACTTATACCATAGCTATCAACCAGTCAGAGTGCATGATTTGAGCAACCCATTGTGCTTGTTCTTTTGTTCTCAGCCTACGCCGCTGCTGTTTTTTGTGACAGGAATGTTGTTAAATTTATCACAAATTTGTTTCATCCAAACAGGTCACATATTGTGGATGACGCACAGAGAGAAAAATTGCTATGGTGGTTCAAACAGAGTCTCAGACACACAATAGACAGCTTATTTTCACCCAAGCAGGCAGCATGACAAGGGGAAGGAGGGGAGGAGGGATGAAGGTTGGGGGGGAGGAACTGATCCTTCTTGGACAAATCATAAATGAATTTTCATCATTTGTCACGTCTTTGTCTCGCTTCTTGTTTCCAGCTCTCCCTCTATTTGTTCATCCTCAAGCTCACTATTTATCCCATCTCAGGCCTTTTGTCTCATCCCTTCATCTCTTGAATTCTGCACATTGTCCTTGATGTTCTCCACCTCCTCCCTCTGTTCCTACTTCTAGACTCTTACCCCTTCCTTTTCTGCCCTCACCCTCCACCATCACATTCACTCCATTCCCCTTTTTTTCCATCCAGTGCTGTCTCCTTCTTTCTCACAGTGGTCACCCACAACACCCCCCCCCCCCCCACACACACACACACACACACACACCCCACCCCCCTTCTCCAGGCCAATTTGCCTCGCTCAGTGGTGGGGTATTTGACAGGCCTGCTGTGGGAAGATAGCACGATTGAATGCGAGTCCTCGGGGTGGGAGGAGGAGGGGGGTAAAAGGGGTGAAGTGGTATTAGCTGGTGAAAGGGGTTGGCACCATGTGGTGACAAGAACAGGAGGAGAGGGGGTGGGTGGGATGCGACTATAGGAGAGAGCGAGCCAAGCATGGGGCTTAGGGCGATCCAATCAGATTGACACTACTACCAGAGAGAAAGAGAGAGAGCAGAGATGGAGACAGGGTGATTCAGAAAGGATGGGTCTACAGAGATAGACTTCCATTAGCACAAAGAGATCAAGAGCCACATTTAATGGGAGATGGAGGACACATGTAATTTTGGAGTACAGGTGAAACCCAGGAACATGCTGTGTTATTGTCTTAGACAATGTTCTTTTGATTCCTTTGATGTTTTCTCAATAGACTCTCAGTGTGTCAGTAGAGGCTTTACAGTTGTGGTACACATTTCTACCATCTGCCATGCCAACCTCTATCAGGGAGGTCTGTGTGAGAGTTAGAACTGGAGATGAATTGTCTTTCCTTTTCCATTTGATTTAGCTGTGTACTCCAGTTCACGTAAATATGGTCAGCCATCAAAGTGGAGTGATAACCAGAGGTTGTGTTCCAACAAAAGAAATGTGCAGAATTTCATTTGCTGTCTGTCTGGTTTATGTAGATGAGTGGAATGAAATAATATCAACAACATGTCATACAACTACAATCTTGAGAAGCGTTTGCAAAATAAATCTGCATGACTCGGTCCTCATCACAGCACTCCAAGTTTACTTACTTAACCTTTCTCCAATGGAAATGCAAAACAGAGCTTCTGCACACAAATATCTGTGCCGTCTGTTTAATCACATACAAGCTTTGAGTTAGGACCCTCTTCAGGTAAACACAGCAAACACATACAGATAGAACACTCAGGTCTAAATAAAGACATTACAGTAATTAGCCCCAATGCAAAACATCTGTCTATCCTCAGATAAACTCTTCTGTTTGAGGCGTATTATAGTACAGCCCAGTATCCCTTTGAATTATGTCTAAATTGGATGATTCTACACCTCATGATGTACATCCAGTGTCAATTTTCAGTACCAATACAGAAAGTAGTTCAGGATCTGTGAGGTGGATGGGCATGTAGTGCATCAGACTTTTATGTAGGAGAGTGGACTTCCTCTCACATTTAACTTTTGCCTTTTCTTTAACCATAATCACAATCATGACCTATCCCCATAACCTTGTGTAAAGGATAGGCTAGGTTACCGTAACCATAACCTAATCATGTCCCTGCACAGACATTGTAGAAAGTAATATTTTTAAAAATGTTGGCATTGTCCATACCCAATTTCCTTCAATAAAAACTGGTAGTCAAGTAAGAGCTGGCTCTCCAGTAATGGCCACGGCCACGCACAAATAAAGGCTGGCCCTCAATATAGGCCAGGGGGTGGAGAATCTCCCAGTGGCTGTCATATTATGTGAATGCCAACTACGGTAAGCATCATGTGTATTTACATAACTTTTATTTAATAAATTCAACAATATAATCACACTATGTTCAACACTGTTGTTCTGGATTACTCATCTAAAGTGTTATTTTCTGATTTCAGTCCCTGCCGGTGTATGTGTCTCAGCCAAACTGTATGTTGTACTAACGTATATGAGCCACAAGATGGCAGCAGCTACAAGTCAAGGGCTATATGGGAACCTTGCAAGTCAATGCATTTTCCACAACAGGTTTCCTGCATTAAATGCAAAAAAAGCGTTGTTAAGAAATGATGGGTAAGGGTTTCTGTCCACAGAAACATTAGAGGGCTTTTAATTTGAAACTGATACAGGAAGTGTTGAGTAACAGTGTGATGCAGTAACTTTAATAGGGCAAACGGTGCGGCTCAACACAAGGCAAATATGGCAAATATGTTTAGCAAACAGAGGGAATTAGAAACAAAGGCCTGCATCTAATGCAAACCTGCTTCATATAAAAGTCTGTTACCTTCTGCAGTTCAGGTAAATAAAGGCCCCGGTCACTATTTGAGACAATAATCCAGGATTTTTCAGAATCATCCAATAGGGTTGTGTAGAGTTATGAGATTTATGGACTACAAAAGTGTAGGAATGCCTGGTGCTTTCAGCTCAGCTGGACACAGATGGCAGTATGGGTGTGAACCCAGCAATCACAGCCCTGTTCTTGAACCAGTGTGCAGCTGGTTCACTCGTAGTAGGGGACAGCATGAAACTGTGATTATATAATAATAATTGGACCCTAAACTCGTTTATTGGTCAATCATGATACACATATACACACGTGGAGAGAACAATGCTCAAATACACACATACAATCGCATTCCATGTAAATCTCCTCACCAGCAGTATCCTGACAGGTGAAGAACTGACTGGTGGCTTCATGTGTGTCATTGTTGATCCATGCTTGTCTTCACCCTCTTCAGGCCATGTCAGTGGGTTATTTCAGTGCTCTTGTAATCCTAAATGATTGGCCTCTGCCTGCCAATCATGCCCCCTAGGTTCAGTCAATAGTGTGCTCCAGTGATAGGTTGGGACACGGACATTTCCTTTCTGACATAAAGTACTGACCTTAAATCCACAGAGACAGAGAAAGTCACTAAAGCGTTCTCTAAAGGAGGAACCTAGAGACTAAAGGATTTGTGTTTTCTTTCTTTACTCTCTTTGCTCTTTGCTCTCTTCCTCCATATCTTTCTCATTCCTTTCTGTCCCCTGCTATTGCTCCTGTATTTTCCTTCTACTCTCAGTCTAATATTGTGGGGTTTTATTTAGCCCTAGCCTGTCATTGTCCATAAAGGTTGAACTGGTATCACCCCTCATACACTATTCTCCCTCTCTCCTTCTCCATCTCCATCTTCTCCTCCTTACCTCATTTTCCTCTTCTTTTCTTTTTTTCCCTGGTGCTACTGACAGCCGCTTGAGAGACAGAGAGCAAGGAGGAAGTAGTGCGGGGGGTCGTCACATTGCTGTAAAGGGCATGGGAGTTGACAGCTATGGGAAAGGACAGCTGATCCCTGTTATATAGGGAAAGAGAGTAGAGGTGGAGGTGGAGGGAGGGATGGTGAGAAATGGCTGAAGGAGAGTGTGTGAGATGTAATATCAGTGCTGTAAAAACTCCATTCAATTTAACCATTTCAAGCTTCGTCTCCAGATCAAGATTCTCGGTCTCTGTGTGTTTCTGTGTATATATCTGGTTATGACACCAGGGTGCTGGCTGTTGTGGAATTTTCCTTTTACCACGTCCTACTCGATCTGTTCAATAACGATGTGAGACAAATCCAAGTGTAGTCTTATTTATTGAAGCTTCAAGTTACAATGCTCATGAGACGTAGACAGAGGTGGTGGCTGGCAAAGATGACCCTCAGAACTCATCATCGGCCCCTCCCTTTGGACATCTTCGGTTCAGTCTCCTCCTTGGATGTTGTGGCGTTGACCGTGGCCATGGTTTGAGTCTCTCTCTCGCCTTGGATGTGGACAGTCTCTGTACCAGTGGTCGGCGGAGCCACAATTAAAGCAGACACCATTAGATTGTTGCCCCCAATGCTGCTGATTAACCCCTTGGGGGCCTGGAGGACCCCTTCCTCTGTTTGGCCCTCCCCTTCCTCTAGTTCCCCTGCCTCTCCCAGGGAAACCTCTGTTTCTGGGTTGAGTGTGCCTGGTGCATCAGCCACAGCTTGCATCATGGTTAGTTGTGCTTTCTTCTTTGTCACACGGCGCTGCGCCTCCTCTTTCTCCTTTGCCTCCTGGTGACGGGTTTCACCGTGCTCAGCATGTCTGACGATTTCTAACATGTGGGCGTGTTGGAGCCCCACACAAGTGCTGTTAACAGAGTCACGCAGGTGTGACAATAAGCCCCTCAGGAAAGCATGGGAGAGATGGGTCTTCCATACTGTGTGGTGGAGGGGAAAAAAGAGGCCAGTCAGGCAGAGGCCCCCTGGAGCGGGTGACTGCAGGGGAGAAGGTCTCGAGCGGTGTTGAAGGTGCAGGAGGCGGAGGGAGTCGGTCGTCGCTGGGGGGTGGGGGCGGCTGGAGGTAGGGAGGGGGCGAGGCGTCGTCTGCGGGGTCCCGGCGCACCATCTGCAGTCTTCCCAGGTGTCCTTGAGGGTACAGAGCAGACACAACATCTCCTGAGCTTTTAGGTGTAAAAGGATTTGTATGTTTATGCGTGTTTGTGTCGGGTGGGGTGGTTGGTGTGTGTGTGTGTGTGTGTGTCTGACTGCCAGAGTCAGGTCCATCTATCTTTACATCTTTAAACACTTTTCTGAGTCTCTTATCCTCTTTTCCAGGCTTCCAGGCACTGTCTGTGATTCTGGATTCCCTTTATAACCTTGCCATTTATCCTTTTTTGTTTCATTATCACATCCTCTTTCTCCCTCAACACTTTATCCAGCTTTCCTAACTGGGTCATACTCAGGCTTCCCCCGTCCGGGAAACCATACTCTTTACACTCTTTATGTGAACATATTTCACACATTCCCGGCTATATTTATTGGCCATTACCTCACAAAGTGGACTTTTACATTGCTCCTTACTCTGTTCCTTACCCATCTCAGGGTTTTTTCAACTGTTATCTCAACTATTTTACACTGAAAATAGGACAGTTGAGGAGCGCTCCTTCATCACCCGCGTTTTTGTTATACATAGGTCAAAAGGCGTCAACAACCTGTTCAGACTAATCAGTAGTTCTTTTTCCTCCGGATGTCGTGACGTCGATCAGCTCCACCATCTGGACCCCTGGACCCCCTCTTCTCTCTCAATGGTTTTCAGCGAGGTATGAAGGAACGGACAGCGCTGCAGTCGCTGTCCTGGTCCTTGGTCCCGGTGGTCAAGCCGACGGATGAATGGACATCCTGCCGACAACGCCAATTTGTTGTGGAATTTTACTTTTACCACGTCCTACTCGATCTGTTCAATAACGATGTGAGACAAATCCAAGTGTAGTCTTATTTATTGAAACTTCAAGTTACAATCGTACAGAATGCAATGCTGTCTGTAAGAGAGTACAAAAAGTGGCAGTAGGGAGAAGTTACTTATAGCAACAGAAAGCTGCAGCCCCTTCCTGGGTGCAACAGTTGCAGGACAAGATAACGCAACAGTCAATGAGGTAACACCTACTTATCTAGGTGACAAGTTGTAAATAACTGCCAGACTTTACGAACAACAGGTAGTAGAACAAAGGGGTGAACCGCAGTTCAGGCAGCTCAACAGGACACCAGATGTTTCCTGTTGCACTACCCCAGATGGTCACTCATACAGAAAAGGTCACTCTTAGAGCACGTCTGCTCAGATCACTTTCTTACACAACAACAATGCAATACATGATAACGCATAAACAAATTATAATACAAAAACAGATTATATGGTTACATTTTGCCATCACATGGCTCACAGCTGCTAAGGTTTTCATCTATCTTGCCATAATCTGGGTGGTTTTTGAGATTGTTTGTGTTTTTATATTTACATCCACCAATCAGTCATGTGACCTATAAATAACCACAAATGCTAAATATACAAAACAATTAAGGTTAACCTTTTCCATTAGTGTTTACAAAATCTAAATATTCGTTACTGGATAAAGAGATTTACTAGAGAAATACAAATAACCATCAATACAAAACATCAGCATTTATTTCTTTTAACCCTGATGGTTCCCGTGCCTTAACTACATGTTCATTATTTTAACCACAATGATGAAGCTCCCCTACAGTTTTGTAAAGACAAATTATGTCATATTGCTGACCGGAGGCATCCGAGCAGAAAACGCTTCTATGTGTCAATCTAGAGGACAGTCACAAATATATTTTTTGGTTTAATATGTTTTAGGACTTGTTGTTGATATGAGTTTTCAAAGCACAAAAGGTTAAGATTGGTTTGTCCACTTCCTCTTCACTCTGCCAGCCTTTAACATTCAGTTACCTGGCTCCCAATGCCATCAGTCTGGCTGGAGGTTTATGGTGTCATTCCACTGGATTGCTGTTGTGTGTAGGAGCTGCAGACCCCTGTTGTCCAATCAGGACACATTAACTTGCGGCCCCTCAATCTGCCAGAGCTACACCTAAGGGAGCCCAGGGGAAATGTCTCATACTGTATCTAAATGCTAATCAGTAATCATGAACACGGAAAAATCTCATTGCATCTCTGCTTTGTATGCTTTCTGCAAAGTGTCGGGACGAGGACGGGACAGTTGAAGGCTGATAGATTTTCGACTTAGTACTAACGAGAAGTCAGTATCTTGGAATTTGATTATTTTCTTCTCTGTTTCTATTTGTTCTGTATTCACTTTAAACATAAAACTTTAGTTAATGATTGTTTTCACTTGGGGAATCAGTTATTGATTATTTCTTTCAATAAATGAATTGAGGATTTAGCTTGTAAAGTGTCAGAAGATAATAAAATATGCTCATTCCAGTTTTCCCGAGGCCAAGGTGACATTTTCAGATGTCATATTTTGTCTGACAAACAGTCTAAAACCCAAAGATATTCAATTTACAACTGTATAAAACAACAAGCAGGAGGTCCTCAGAATTTTTGATTGATAAAAAGCTTAAATAATGATGAAAATTGATACTGATTGTTGTTACGTTCTGTTGGTTAACTAATTGACTAATAAACTAATAGTTCCACCACTACAGTAAACATTTGGATTAGAGGAGCTTTGCACAAATCTGTGACAAACTATGGCTGGGATAAGGAAAATCTCTGCAAAGGTTGCTGTGTGTGTGTGTATGTGTGTGTGTCATCACACTCTCCAGACAGTAGGCAGTGGGATACTTAGACCTGCTCTTATCTGAGATTGCATTGGTGTGTTGGTTTTCTACAGTTCTAAGTGGGTCTCTGTTCAATGTGTAGCAGTCTATATATCTGTGTGTGTGTGTGTGTGCTTGAAAGAGAAAAGTGTATAAACCTGAGCCTTTGTGTGTGAATATAGGTTTATTTGTGTTATAGGTGCAGCAAGTAAACAGTAATTAATGTGTGTGTGGATATGTGGTGAGTCTGTTTCACCACCTTTTTTGTGTCATATCATTGTAGGTTAGATCATAATTTATATTAGTTACAATACCGTCACCTAGATATGATCTGTGGCAACATGACAACAAAGTCTGAGAGGTCAAGAAACATGAGCGGTCAACAAATCAAAAGTTTATCCAGATGATCTAAATGATTTTATCTGGAGATAGAACTAAAAATGAGCACATCTGAAATGTTTCTAATAACCCCTCATTGCACAAGACAACTATATAAACACAACTACCTGTAGTACAGTATGTCAAAGTTTCAGTAAATACTACTTTTACCCTTCACCTTTGCTTTCGCTTTCAAATAAGTTTGATTAACTGGGGATTAGTTTCTAATATGTCTGATCGTCTGACTGCTCGTGTTTCTGAGCCATCAGGGTTTGTTTTTCATGATGTCATCGTGTTCCCAGATCTCAGCATTTAACTTAGTGAGTAAAATGTTTCTAACTCAATTACTGTTACTACTAAAAATATACACTACTGATGCTGTCACTGTTGTGTATGCATGAGCAAAATGAGTGTTTTTCTGTCTTGTGTCCTCCTCTGTGTGTGTGTGTGTGTGTGTGCAGAAAAATTCTGTGTGTGTGTGAAAGTGATTATAGCAACATGTAGGTTGATTTTGCTGTCAGCTTTGTTTTTTTTTCTCATCTGGAGCACTGTGGGATGACAGCTGACTAAGAAGTACTCTTACACTTGCTCAACGCCTGAATGCATGCATGTGTGTGTGTGTGTGAGAGAGAACAGTTTGACAGTGTGTAATTGACAGTGTGTGTTGATTAAGTGTGTAAGGTTGTGTCATAATATGTATTAGCATAGATGTCTCTGTATGTATGTATTTTCATTTTGTAGATATCTGTACTCTTGTGTTTGTGTGAGTATGTGTGTTCTGCAGAACAGTATGTGTGTGTGTGGGTGCGTGTGTGTGTGTGTTCTCCGGCCTTGACGATAAATGAAATAATCAAATGTTTATGGTGCGTAAAATGTCATTTGGCAGCAGTGGTGACCCTGTGTGTGAATGTGCTGCGCGTGCCTGTGGATCGTTGGTGTCAGTGTGTGATTGTGTGTGTGTGTGTGTGCTCCACACTGTCAGATGCAAGGTTGTTATTAACAACTCTACACAGAGAAATGGAGCAGATGCAATACAGGGTCTGTCAGCCAGCAGAGAGAGGGTGAGAGACAAAGCCGTAAAAGTGAGAAATATGCATATGAATTTTTGATTCTACCACACCCACACACACACACACACATATACTTGCGCAAACACACAACAAAAGTACAAGATTATTTAAGCAATCTGTGGGTTCAGTCGAAGGTCAGAAGCAATGCGTGCAGGTTGCTTAGCTACGCCCGGAATGAAAAAGGTTAAAATTAGACAGGGATTTCGAAGACGCTCTGACTTGCACCAGAAATGTCTAACAACTGCAGTCTAACCTTTTCTGGAGACTATTACATTTAATAATTTCTTGTTGGATCTGCTGAAGATGACATGAATGAGTCACAAAACCACACTAGCTTTGACAAGCATTTTAGTAAACAGAGAACACACTTAAACAGGAATATGTTTCAGTTCAATCACATAAGTGACAGCCAAATTACACACTCTGTGCAGCTACACCCCCTCCATGTCTTTTTTGCTTTATTTATTTATTTTATCAATCACAGTGTTTACGAGCAGATTTGGACAGAAGCGCGAAGGAGCCCTTATGGGAGAGAGCGACAGCTTCATGGCAGTGACTATGAATGTTAGATGGAGTGGAAATCACACGCACCTCTGGAGTCAGCAAAAATGCAAGTAGAAAATTCCATTTCATCAGTCTTGTTTTGTGCAGCTAAGAAACTTTTTACATGCTTTTGCAACAATTTCTGAAGTTTGCCCAAATATGAACACATTCTGTTACCACATAACCAGTCTGTTACCACACATTTTCAGCTTCTCTCCAAAATGTATCCATTGCATAAATTCCACATTATAATTTTGTGATTTCCGGTTACTATTTGATACTTAACTCTGAAGAAAATTTGATTGACACCTCCAATGATGCTCTTTAGTATATGACAAGTAGGATTTTTATAAAGTGAGACACAGTCTTTACTTGTGTTTTTTACTCTTTTTACTAATAATCAGAAAGGACAGCATCTTTTAATATCTTCCTTTCTCGCTCAGCGTTCACCTTCAGACAGTGTTGGCTAGACTGCCACTGGCTGATATGGGCAAAAATTACATCGCAATAATCATCAAACCTTTCCTCAATATGATAAGTCGTGATGCTTCAGGAATAATTAGTTTTGTGTTATGATAAAGAAATGTATAAGACATGATTTAATGAAAGTTTCCAGAGCTAACCACAGTCCCCATCAAATGTAATCAGTGACCTTATGAAGATTCTTAGACCTTTGCTTTTAGTACAGTATACAGTATAAAGAAACATAGTATATCCTATTCATATGTAGATGATTTATTTGTTTTTACAGCTGAATAAAGACAAGACTGAAATACTTAAGTCCGAAACAATTCAAAACTTAGAAGATTCATATCTCATGTTGAGTCTGAGAAGCTGATTCATGCGTTCATCTTGACCAGGCTAGATTAGTGTAACACTCTCTTTGAAAGCCTACCCAAACAAACAAGACATCAGCTCATTCAGAACAGAAGCAGCCTGAGTCCTCATGCATACATGCAAAAACAAACAAATTACTCCTAATTAAATCACTTTGCTCACAGAGCAATACAGAGTCCAGAGTCTGCTTGTAGGCCTGAATGGTCTGACTCCACACTGTTTTTCTGGCCTGCTCACTGACTATGATGTGTGACAGATCTCAAGACCGACTATGACTGAGAGTTCAACAGTAAATTGAAAATGTTTGTGCTTTACGTTGTTTTTACGTACTAACGTGTGTATTTTAGTGGTTTTCGTTTGTAGGGTGGTTGTGTGTCAATTAATTTCACCTGCATTGAACATACACTCCATCTCTGAAAATTTTGCCAGCTAAAAATATTATTTGGAATAATGGAATAATGTTTTGGAACAATGGTGATATAAACATTGCAACAAAAACCCTGACTCAGCCTTATATTTAGCAATAGAGGGTGCATTGTATTTTGTAGAAAGTGAAGGGCTTCATCACCAAGAAACCTTGTAACATGGCCACCAACTGTTTGTCAACATGCCACTAACTACTGTGTCCTCCTTCATGTTTGTATTGTTCTTTTCTGTTCTGTTCTATTATGTCTTCTTGGTGAATGTATAGCACCTGAGGATGGGCCACTTGATTTAGTGCGCTGAGGCTTAAAAACACGAGTGGAGCTTTACATGAAAGCCTCGCTTAGTGCAGCTTTAAGTCCGTGTTTCCAGTAGTGATGTCACTTATTAACTCTGACAGGTTTCAGCAAAGTCTACCTCACTGAGTTGTCTTCTAGGCCTTGTAGCCAGCCGTTACTGACATTTATTTCTGTATTCAAGAGGAGCTTCTCACTGACAAATCACCATCATTCTGTTTTGATGAGGTTCTGAATTATTATCCTCTCCACAGTGATCCATGTAGTGCTATCTTAGATTCACGGCCCTATCTGCTGCACCATCAGCAGCCGAAGTAAAGTAGATCCATCATGGCATGGCACAGTTAATTCTCCTAATCTATCATTTGCGATGAAAATGAAATCCAGGCACCTGTTCAACTAATATTTCAATAAGGTATAATAATGACTCCATTTCCGTCTCTTGACTTTTAGAAAAACTGTCATTGATCAAGTGTTGATCAAGCTCAAGTGTTTTGAGTCTCCAGGGTGCTTTTTCTTCTTTTCTTTCCTTATTTTTTTGATGGCATCACCTGCGACTCAGCATGTCAAATTGCCAGTGGCTGGTTTAAGAACGTAAGGCACGTCACCTGTTCCAACAGCCAATCAGCTAGTAGCAAAGTCAGCCAGACATCTGAACCCTCTCCCTTCTTGTAATGTTGTCGCAACTGTAGCAAGTAACTCACTATTACTGTCCTCATTCATGTTTTAAGATGTTGAACACTTTGTAGAAATGTGTCATCCAGTCGCATTTGTGTAAACTTGCAGGTTTCAGAACACCGCAGACACGGTGCATTGCAAGTAGTTGTAAGTTAGAACTCGTCTCGTCGCAAATCTTGGTCTGAACTGGGCTTAACATGACCACAGAGTGGAACCAACACCTTGCTGACAAAGTCTCAGCTAAAAGTGAGCATGACAAGCTTAATAAAGGCAGGATTTGTTGTAGGATAGCTGTATTAGACTGCTTGGATAGGTATACCTAGAAAAAGTGTCCCCTATACATGTTTGCCTGCATGCATGCCTGAAATCGTGTTAGATTGGGTGCGTGGATTAGGAAGTGAAAGATACCTAAAAGCAAATGTCTGTGCTGACAAGATGGGCTGTTAATCCGCTAATGTACACTCAGAGATGGTGTACAGTATGTATAGTGTGTGTGTGTTTATGTGTTGGCAGTTGATTGATGGATCTTCATGACCTGCTTAAGTGACATTAACATTAAATATGTTGGTTTGAATACCTCTGATAGGTCTGTTCTGATTGCCAACATGGTTGACCAAAAGAAAAATTTCAGAAAAATCTAGCAGAAGGACCCGCTTAACCAAAAAGTTAATGTTATGTTTTACAGCCTGTGTTTTATTACTTTATTTCGTTATTATGGTATGTTTTATTTTACAAGCTGTATGGTATGATTTTTCTCACCTGTCTACTGAGATGTACTGTACTGAGATGTGGCAAAGCTACTGGAAATAATGTCTACAGTATAGCCAGTGGATAGTATAATGGCCAATATAGACGTTTGAGAGCTTTAAAAAGATACAGTATATCATGCAGTATTCATAGATACATAAACCAACTCAGTCCCTGAGATTTTGTACTGAAAATTTAATCCAAAAAGTTTGATATAGCACAGTGTAGAGTGGAACCTTTAGACTAAAGGAATGAGTTCAGAATCAGAATCAGATTTATTGCCAAGTGAGAATTGGTGCATTAAAATGTGAAGAAATATAAAATAAGTAAAATTTGAAAGAAAACAAACTACAATAATATGAATGAATATGGAGAGCTAGAATTTAGTGCAGGGTGTGCAAAATATTAGCTAAGGGTGTGCAAGGTTCACAGTATTATACAGTATACAGTATTATATACAGAGTTAAAAGTAGTAGCAGAAGTATAGGGTGAGATTCATTTCACACAATGATCCATTATGCTGCATTTATATATAAAGTATATATGTATACTTTATATATATATTTATATATAAAGTATATATATAAATATCACAAAAATACAGACAGCCTCTCATGATTTCTTAGAGCCCAAGATGAACTCTTCAAACTGCTTGATTTCTCCAAAACCCACAAAAATCCAATTTACAATTATATAAAACAGAGAAACAAGCAGATTCTCAGTCGGATTGATAATAACCAATATTCTCAGTTGTTTTTAATTTTCTGTGGATCAACAAATATGTCACTGTACTTCTTTGACAAATATTTTCAGATCTGAACTTGAACATTATGATACTAGAAATCATGCAGCTGGTTTAACAATCGACCGTTGAAAGATAAGTGATCTTGTGGGGAAGGGAGTGCAAAAACTCATCACCACTTTGAAGCAAAGATGAAGCCAAAATAAAACCACAGAACCTTCCAGACTATCGCTTCAAAGAAGGTCGATCCTGTGTGTTTATTGTGCAGATATGACTTTACCATGTTGACATTACTGCAGCAAGTGCAACCATAAATACAGACTTTATACATTAACATATGTATGAGAATAGAAACATTTCTCCGGCTCCTCTCATCCATCCCATCCTTTCATTTAATTTCTTCCCGCTCCACCCCTCCACCTCACGCACGTCCACCCACCTTGATCTCTCATCTGTTTTAAATGCTCTGAGTAGAGACTGAGCCGCCTGTAAACTCAAAGCGACAATACATTCCTTTTAATTAAGCAATTAATATTGGTTGACAACTTTGTTGGGAGCATCAGTTATTTTAATGTGCCGGAGAGATGTTCACTTTGGGTAAATGAGTCATGAGGCAAGCTTGGAGAGGAGAGAGGAGTGCTATCATACCGAGGCTTTATTCCCACTTAAAGAGCCCATTATGTGCGGCTGCTGGGGTGGGAGGCAAACTCATGGAAGTATAGTTACGTTTCATGGAGTGTTAGATTCATTATTTAATTTTAGTGCTATAAAGTGAGTTGTATATAGATAATTTAGTAGGATCAGATGGAGCACTGTGGACCAGACTCATATGCCAGAGAATAAAACAGAGCTGGATTTCTACTCTTTCTGCTGTAATCTGACAACTTTTATCGCCGAACCTTAAAACATTTCACTATCACTCTAGGGTCAGGAGCATTAATCCAAATGAATTGAACCTGTGGATGTGACGTCACACACAAACACACTCACACACACACACACACACTCAGATCACAGTAACCATGAATGGTTCCAGATTTACTTTCATACAGAAAACTGTGTTTGCATGCATAAACATTTGTTGCTGGTGCAGTAAGGTGGAACAGTGAGTTTGGTCCCTAGCAACTTACTTATCACCCAAGTCGTAAAATGTAAGCTCTGATTGGTCAGGATCCTAAGTGCGGGCGGCCAAGTAGCAGCAAGAATGTATGACTTTCATTACCTAATGTGACTCAGTGACTCAGTCAACACTGGTTTGTTTCTTTAACAAAAGAGTTTTAGTTGCCTAAACTTAAATAGGCCTTAATTAAATAATAATTCTTCTTTCTTACAACTTAGATCTCATTTTTGTAGCTTTGGCCATCAACAGTTAAATTTTGTACACACGTAGAAAACACACATACATATAAACTGACAGCATAGTGTGTTATATCACAAGGATTCAAGAAATGTATTGTCATATGAATTAAAATGCCACCCATGCATTTAATTTAAGTTTATTACAACTTTGGTCTCATTTTCATTTGTTATAATAACATAATCATTTTTATCAGTAATACCAACATTGTACTCACTAAGCTAACAGCCAAGATCTGAGAACACAATGACATCGCTAAACTGTCTGATGGGTCAAGAGACATGAGCAGTTAGATGATAAAGACAGATTGGAAACAAACCCTCATGTTAGTCAAACTTCTTTGGTAGAGAAAACATTAAAATTATTACCAAAATTGTCCGTTGTAAACATTCATCACAGTTTACAGAGTCACTTTCTGCTTCGACTTTAATGCACAGTACGTGCCATAGTTAGCACAAATAATTTCTGTCTGTTGAGGGATTATTAGCAGAATTGCATGTGCAATCTGAATGATACGAACCATAGAGGTAGTGTTGGTGAAAATTACTACTGTGATGCAATTTATTCCAGGAAAATGCAGACAAAAATGCACGCAATCACATTTATGGCTAATGTTGTACGTTTGGTGTTGCTGTGCCAGTACTTGTCAGTTTTGGTGCACTTTCATGACAGCATTCCTGAAAAACCTTGGAAACATACATAATAAATAAGATATAGACAGAGGACTACTATCAAAACATTATTCTGCAATCCAACAAATATGCAAAAAATATGCAGCAGTATGCATAATGCAGGAGTGCTCATGTGGAAGCCCTTGACCTTCACTTGCTCCCCTGGCTCTCCTCTATCTGTCCTTGGATGACTCTTTGACCTTAGCCTCTGGTATGACAGCAGCTCTACTCACACCTTTTCACACAACTCTGGACCTCCTTCACCCCCCGACCCGACCTGCCCACTCATCCCAGGCAGGCCTGCAGCCTCAGCCTCCTCATCTGAGCAGCAACACTGCAGCTACATAATTGGTTGCTTTATTGGATGTGTTAATTTGCATACCTACACTACACAAGTCAAGTTTATTTATAAAGCACATTAAAAAAACAACAGCAGATGACCAAAGTGAACTATAAAAAAAGAACCACAAAACACAAAATGCAATGAAGACACACATACAAAAGACAATAAAATAAATAATAAATGAATAATAACAATGAAATATTAGAAAAGTAACTCTAAAACAGGCAATGTAGGGGCAATGCAGAGGCAACTCGTTCCAAAGTTAGGGGGCTACATCTGCAAAGGCCCGGTCTCCCCTTGTGGTTCAACCGTGATCTCAGGTCGGGGTGTGGCGCAGGACATAGTCAGTCAGCTGTAGTTCCGGAATTAGAGCTGTTGACTTTCATCTCTTTGGAGTTGTTGGCACCTCGGGTCGGTGTTCTGATTCCAGCTGCTCCTGTCGAAGTGGCAAGACACTGAACCCTAGCTCCCGGTTGTGTGTGCTATGCTGCCTGTCCCTGACCAAGACAGGACAGGGCATGTTCACTGGAGTTGGTCCCCGGTCACCATAGAATGCTGACCACTGCTCCAGCTCCCCTCGGGAAGAAGGATGGCCAGATGGGCCAAAAGCAGAGGATATATTTCAACGTGTGTATGTGTGTGTTTGAGCATTGTTCTCTGCATATGTGTATATGTGTATCATGATTGACCATTAAAACGACCGAACGGTCCAGTTATTATTATTATCTTGGCACAACCAGAAACAAGCGGTCAGCGGACTGTGACAGACCAGGAGGTAGAGCCAACCCCAGCGGGAGGTGCGGCCAAGTCCGGGATGGAGTGTACCTCCCACACCCCCATTACAGCCAAGGCTCCCTGGAGCACATCTGTCAGTCATACGCAGATGAGATCGGCTGGTATTCACTTCCCCTAAGGGCTGGCAGCGGCTTGACTCCCCACCGCTAGAGTGATACGTGAAGGAGACATCCCCTGCCCAGGAGGAACTTTATGTTGTGTTTGAGTGTTGCATTGCATTGCATTTGTGATATTGCATCCCTGACGTGTTGATTAAAACTAACTATTATTTGGATATTCCTTCAATTCCTTCAATCAATCCTAAAACATGCCAGTGAAGGTTTCATATGACCAATAACGTCCTTTAGAAGCGACAGAGATGCAGACTCAAACTGGTTAAAGACAGCAGAGCAAGTGACAAAGATGGACGAGTCATAAGAAGGAGGTGAGATGTGTCTTATAATGTTGGAGAAATCTTTCACAGGTTTCCAAGGAAACATCAAGACAAGGGCATTAATGGTGCTACTACGGCATTAATGGTGCTAAAAAGAACATAGGTTTGTGACAGTTATTTAAAATATCAGAAAAATATTTATATTTTTCACTTTTCTACACCAGCTGTCCAGTATCTACAGTATCCAGGATATTTAGCAGGTAGAATGAAATATTCAGTATTAAAACAAAGGGGGGACTCTAAGTGGGTCTCACATCATTAAAAGCAGCAGAGAAATATACAGCAGTGGAAGGGCAACAACAAGCTAGAGCACACAGTTTAGCGATGACAGGGAAGAGAGATGGTCAGAGAAAACTGCATCACATACTTCAATATTAAAAACAGGTAGACTCCATGATAAAACAAGATGTAGTGTATGCCCATGGTCGTGTTTCACGTATCACAAACTACAAGATTGAAAGAGTCAATAAGATTTAAAAAGTCTTTAACCAGCGGCTTAGTGGGACAGCAGACATGCATATTAAAATGTCAGATGATTAAAACCCTGTCATATTTTGGCATAATTCCAGCCAAGAGATCAGAAAAGTAATTGATGAGGCCCTTGTTATATTTAGGTGGTCGGTATATAACGGTATACAGTATTGGCTGAGATCGATCCAACTGAAACATATTCAGTTCAAAGCTGGAGCAGAAGTTTGACAACAACTGCCTACAGTTAAAATATTTTTAAAAACAGCAGATGCTACTCCTCCTCATCCAGTAGTCCTCGGGGAGTTAAAATATGTACAATCTAGTGGTAAAACCTCTGAAAAAGAGCTTGACTCACCGAAACTCTGCTAGGTTTCAGTCACACACAGGAAATCTAATCCACGGGAAATGAAGAAGTCATTCAGAGTAAATGCCTTATTTGCTAGTGATCTAGCATTAACCAGGGCTATCTGTTTGCTGTTTGACCTCAGGCGTCTGTGAGGCCTCCTCCGATGTGACTTTGCCAGAGTGCAGTGGAGGTGAGCAGGTATTCTTGATAGGATCGGGGGAAGATTTCTGTCCACACAGGTCGTTCTTAACAAGTTTTTTGGCAGCAAGTCTTATATTAAAGAGTGCTTGGCGATCATAAACCTGTAGAGCGTTGGTATCTTTTATGACAAATGACAGAAGTAACACAAGCATAAACAGAGCTGGCGCCACACTGGTGCCATCTTGCATAGTCATACAATGACAATGGTTGCTTAATTGGAAGTGTTAATTTGCATGAATACACTAGGGTTTTAACAGTACGTGTATTCATTCTGAACAAAAATGCACTGAAAACTGAACTGAACTGCCCATATCGGAACTGAAAAGGCAACTTCCTTTGTTCGGTATGGTAAACAATTTATGATGAAATGGTCTATTTATAGCTATTACTCGCACATGTAGAAGAGAAATTCTAGAGCGCAAGTTTTACCCGGTTTTACCAGATGTACCAGATCAGCTATAGCATGCTAGTTGACTTAAATGAAGTGTCGCTGTCTCCAAATGACAAGCACAAATGAGAGACCAGAGCTGGAGGATCCTTCCTGTGACATTTCGATTTACTGTACAGGGGGGCTTTACAGTTTCCTGGTTAGTTACAGCAAAAATGGACAACAATTAGCATCCATACTGAACCGTAAATTTTGTCTACTGTCACACTCCTAATCTACATGCACACACTGGCTGGTTTTAATTAGGGTGGGGCCTTCGTTTGTGTGTATATGCAAGTCCACAGCTGTGTGTCTTAGTGTGAGTAGGTCTCCCTTTTCTCAATTTCAATGGGCTTGTTGGACTTTTATAAATTAAATTGTGGACTGTAAGTGGATTTTGTGCAGTTTGACCAAGTCTGTTTCACCACCTCTATTTTCTCCCTTTTCCAGTTTGCTGGCTCACAAAAATGAACCAGATATAAGTGAAAAGTGCCCCCCCCCCGATATCGTTACGGGGGAGAGAGCAATACATGAAATTAATGCTGAACAAGTGTCATGGGGGGGGGCAGAGAGAGGAGCCAATCAATGTCAGGCAGGCAGATGGCAGAATCCAGCTGAATTAACACTGTTTGCATTTTTCATGTTTTTGTGATTTCTTCCTTCTCTTATTGAGGAACTGCTCCTTAACTCTTGGAGTGTTAAAGTGGTATCGTTATGATTATTCTCGATAGCTTTAAGGTGGCCTTTAATTTCATTAGTCAGTACAGTTGTTCGCATATTTCTCAAGTTACAAGGGATAATCAAATATAAATACTGTTATTAAATACATTTTTGAGGAGAATGGAAAGTTTTGGTTTAAAGAAACTTTGAGTTTGGAGCTCATGAGGCATTTTCTTTGGTGACTTTGAGGGTTAAACTGTTCATCTTTACATGCTGGAGAACATATTTGCACCAAGCTAGTCGACAAGCTGAACATTCTCCAACTTGTATTCAAGTCTCGTCTCCAGTGCTCAGAGTGTACCTGTGTATGCTATTTGGATTCTCAGCAATCAAAGCTGTGATTTTCTGGATGTGCCCCCCATGGCTCCTACCTAGGCTTCCCTCATATCTCCGTGGGGAACTGTGAAATCCATTTAGAGCGTATAGAGGAGCTACAGGTCCCCGGCGTTCTGCCTAAAGCTTCAGGGAACACACAACAGCATTAATAATCCATACACAGCAGAGATTTGGCATTTTGGTATTCCAGATGACAAAGTACCTTTGCTACCTGTTAGTTCCACCATGAAATGAAGAACAAAGTATGAGCAAAAGCCTCGACAACATCTTTGGGATAAAAAAGCCAATTTCCAACAGAGTGTTTGGTTGTCGTTCAAATGTAGTACATCTCATTTAAATTTCATTTCTAAGAAAACCCCATTGGTTTCTCTCCACACCTTGTTAGAGATGCATTAACGCGTTTGAAGGTCTCCTGATGCTTTCTCCACAGTCGTACTCTCCTTTTGGGTCCAAGGATCTCTGCGATGTTTGAACTTTTCACTGCAGTTTGTGGGAATTCTTTCAGAATAGACTTATAACAAGTATCTGATACCCAAGAGGTTAACGTTTCCTTGGCAGAACATCACAGCCATTGTTACAACTATTATATTTAGACCTGTGTCTATCTGACAGTTAGTCAGCCAGCAAGTGGGTTGTCTCCAGCTGACATGACGGCAGTGTTATTGTATCCGATCTGCCTAATCACGGCTTAATCTTTTCCAAGGCAGTGCCTGGTGTTGTGTTCGTCTGGGGATGACAAAGCCTTGGTGTGGTTTTAATCTTGGTAACTGAGCTGCCGCGAGGCGATCAAATGAACCTAATCGCCAGTCAGAAGAAAGAAGGGATCCCCAGCTAACACCGAGATGTTGTTTATTGTTTTGCTGCACTTATCGGCTTAACATGTAAAGATTTTGCAAAGAACAGCTCAGTGGTTTTAAACAGATAAAGGCGGCTTAGTGCCAAAGCTGTGTTTTCATCACACAGTCTCACCTCCTTTTGGTGTCATGAGGAATATGAAACAGAAATATAGCGTGAGAGTGCAGAGGGATGGCCACCAGATGCAGGCCCTGTTGGAGACACTGGATGGAGGTGGTTTGTGTATTTTCTGTGCTATGTATAGAAGTAAAAAACCAAAACATCCCTTCCTTACCTGTTGTGATAATTAGCCGTGCATATAGTTTTTGAATTAGGGCTGCAACGAAATGATTATTTTCATTATCATTTCAATCTGCCCAAAAATGCTCATCACAATTCTCATAGCAATGTGACAGATACCTTGTTTTGACTGGTCAATAATACAAAACTCAAAGATACAGAATTTACAAATATCTAAAGCAAGCAAAAATAGTTGAAGAATATTTTTCTGTTTATTGACTAATGGATTAATTGTTTCAAATCTAATCTAATCCTGAAACAGTGTTCCAGGTACTAAATAATCCACTGAAGACATTGTCAGCAATGGAGTGAGGAGTGACAAAAAGAGAAAAACATGTTTTACATCTTGTTCTGATTTTGCATTGTTGAATTATATGTATTTCAGTCAGGACATCTTATGGTATGTTTATAATCTACACAAACAATTTCTTGCAATATCCTACATGGTAATACATTGAAGTATAGCGTCAAGGGTCTGCTGCTCTGATTGCCTCCCCGCACGGGGTCTTATACAAATGCTAACTGAACAACCATTGGTAGAGAGCAGGTATCTCAGAATCCCCCATCGGATACTGTGCAACAGACCATAGGTGGAACTGGGTATAGGTTTGAGTATAGGATTGATTAGCACGAGTGGTTCAGTGGTTGTCTTTGGAATTTTTTAGTTTGAGTTTGAATAACAGTACCTTCACTATGTATAGTTTCATTGAACTTTTTATAATGCACAACATAAGTTAATAGTTAATTCAGTTGTTTTCATTGGCACTTTTCAGTAACAGTTTGAATAAAACTACCTTCTATTTTTGTAAACATTGGGTATGATGAGACCTCAAATTTTTCAAATGTGTTATTGACTGGTAAACAAACCTGCCCTCCTGACTGAAATCATAGGGTAGTTGGCAAACTTAGAAATGCCAGCTTCGCTACCTCCCAATCTGTTTTCTGGTCAGGAATTTGAACCGGCAACTTTCGGCCTAGTTGCCCACCCTTTATTTCGACCTGCCCACCCAAACATAGCAGGCTAGAACCGGCACTGGTTTGTGGAAAGACTTAAGTTATTAAACATTGTGAAGAGTTATAAAATCCTGTTCACCTCTGTAGTATTGGGGTGAAGGCAGAAATCTCAGTGGTATGTATCAAACCTGGACAAATAAAACCCAAACTATCTGACTGGAAACGGGAAGTGACAAGCTTTTGTAATTTGGGTGAACGGACTCTTTAAAAGCAATATAGACTGAAACTCCAGATCATATTAACTCTGTGCACATGTTGTGTAAATACAACTACAGCCTGCTGATAATCATGTTTTTGCTAATTAATGTATTAGCATCCTTATTGGAGTAGGTGCTTGTGTAAAATATATTGTTGTGAGGATGGCTGGACATTAGGCAGCTTCAGAGACTCAAAGAGAAATCTGATAGATATAGCTCAGTCTGCTGTTCACACTCGGTCTCTCCTCTCTCGCCTCTGGAAGTGTGCGCTGCTGTAGATTGATAAGACATACTTGTGCTGTTGTCTTGAGGCTTGCCATGTCATTTTAAACTAGTAAAGTGAGCTCTCAATGTGGGATGGAACATCAGGACAAAGAGCTACTGTTTTGACTTTTAATCAGCACAATTGCTGCTAAATAATGCAAACGTGAAAACAAACATGCATTTGAAGTCTCCCACTGTAACTCACCACCTATCTGGGTGTTAGCATTAAATAATTGTGTGCTCATTGTTGCAAATGGGCGTTGCTTTAGGATGGAAATTATATTTCTTTTTTTTTCCACTGAGGAATGCTTTGAAGTTCTGTGATCAGAAAGTTTAATCCTTCGTATTTGTGAACATGGCATATGTGCATTTCAGCTTAGCTCCCCCAATGTTGGATGGATATTTGAACAGCCCCATAAGCAAAAATCAAAAATGTTTACAGTTCAACAGGCATCTTTAAAATAAATCATAACATATCTTTCAGTTTTAGCACTAAAGTGGTGCTGTTCTCTTTGGCTTGCATCAACATCAAAATTGGCTTTGAGATTAGATTCTATTTAAATTTCAAACATGCGTGTAATTTCTGCCTATATATTTATGTTGTTCATAGGCATGGCTGTCAATGCCCACACAAGCTGGACCCAGTCTATCCACCCTCTGGACCTGTTAGCTGGGCCTTTGTGGACTGTCGGGTCTGTCAGCGTCTGTGAGACCACTGTGAGGTCAAATATGCAATAAGACAGGGTTTAAGGCTGACATAATGCCCTGTTTCCATTGTTGTCAGCAAATCCTATGAAAAGACCAACAGCAACAATTCTATTAGTCTATCTCTCAGTACGTTGACTTCTCTGCCCTGTCTGTGGTGGACATGTTTAAAAAAACAACTAAAAATATACATATAGTTTCATTTACAAAAGAAAAGTGCAGCAGTGCGGCTCATTGGCGGCACAGAGGCTTTGTGACATACGCAATACTTGACAATGCGTTTGTGATAATAAGAAATTGATAAAATGGACAAATGTGGTATGTTCTGGACACAACTCCAGAACATACCACACACACACACACACACTCAACTCTTCAGTCTTGTTCTGCCACCACCTACTTTCACACACACCCTCCAGTAGAGATGATCCTTGATAAACACTGAAGATGGAAAGAAATGGATGGTGTGTGTCTGTGCAAGGTTAAAGCTAGCTGAGACCCACCTCGAGCTCTGTGCTGGCTAACAGGCAGCAGGCTAATAACTTCAATTATCTCAGCACTCAGCTTCAGGCCACAGCTGATAGGACAGCAGCAAGCATTATCTGCCTTTGATAGAGACTTGGGGCACACACCTGCACACACACACACACACCAGAAGCCAAAGCCAAACATAAGCCTGTAAATGTGTGATCACCTCTACTCACAGCCATATAGGATTGGGCAGAGGCAAATGTCAAATCCCACACTCACGCACGTCCCTGGAAGGACACATAAGCGTGTTGAACATCCCCAGCAGTGGATAATCGGGCTGTTTACACTCCAGTCTCCTTCCACAATAAATGTCTGAAATTTACTGCATAAACCAAAAATCAAGAAATCAAGGCTGGTGCAATACTTGACATTTAAGTATCTCATTGTGCCATTTGGGACTGCAGTAAATGATATGTGTGATAAGTGATAAGCACGGGAATATGTGATATGTGATGAGCAACACCAACCAGGAAGAGGACTCACTAAGCACAATCCGAGACAAGTGAGAGCAACCTGTCTTTAATCAGACAGCAGAACTTGAGCAGAGTTGATGAGCTAAGGAAAAGTCAGGATACCGAAATCAGATTCGGTCTCGGGAAGGCAGAGGAAACCTCGCAGCATGAAACAACAGGTTCACTGGTGTCTGGGAAACACAATGAACTGACGGGGAAGTGAGGTTGGGGACATTCTTATGAACACGGGGCTGATGAGGTGAGTGGGGACAGGTGCCGCAGATGGGACAGGTAGTCAGGTCAGTTGGCGGCATGAGGCCTGACAATATGCAATTATATTTTTACTAGGCCACTGTTTAGTACTGAATTATCTCTATAATGACAGGTCCACCACTCTGGTCCAGAGTGAAATGTCTCAACTATTGGATGGACTATCATGAAATTTGGTGCAGACAGACATGGACTGCAAAAGCTGAAGTCTAACCAACACTTCAGGCCTGATAACATATGAAAAGACCAGTACTTTGGTTTATGACCTAATAACAAGACTTAAGGTAGTTTCAGACAGAAGGTGAAGGGAATTTGCGCCTCATTCATGCATATCTGACCACTGAACCATTTCTGCAGTCTGAGGTTGATTTGCCCCAAACAGCCAATGTACAGACTGCAACCAACATTAAGATATCTAGATATTTCACTGGCCAACGTCAAAACATTTGGGATCACAAAATACTTTAGGGTTCATCCTCTGGCTATCATGGGTGTTTTTACAACATTATTGTAGCATGGCTAAATAGCTAACTCTGAACCCCAGCTTTTAGCAAGAGAAAGGAACATGGAGTGCGGGTAGACTGTCAGAAAAAAAACATAAAGATTTTTTTTGCTATTTTCACTTGGTGGCACGGCGACCCGTGTGTGTGCTAGAATAAAGTCTTTGTAGCTGCAAAACAGAGCAAGAAGGAGAAAAAGGAGGATGAGGAGGTGGAGAAGTGGCAGAGGGGACAAATCAGAAAGAAAGACAGAATGACGGAGGAATGATGGAGAAGGAAGAGGACACAGGGGCATCCAGAGGACAGTGAGTGGAGGTTGAATGCTCTCACTCTTGCTTCCTCTTTCATTTCCTTGCCTCCCTCTCCTCCTGCTAACCTCCTCACCTCTTCCTTCCTCCATAATCTCCACCTCTCCTGCATGTGCTTTGGAAACAAGTCTTTCTTTCTTGCATGGAATCGCTCTCTGCATACACAAAAGTGGACCCTCTGTCCCGTCAGAAGCAGTGGCAATAGCGCAGACCGCCATCCTGATGTTTAATTCATTGTCGGGGAGTCAGAAAGGACAACAGGAACTAAAGAAAAGGGGAAGGAGGAGGAGGAAAGATTACCATTTCTTTCTTTCACTGCTTTGTTTCCAGCGATGATAGTGAAAGTGAGATGAAATACGTGTGTGGGAGGGAGAGACTGAGGGAAAGACAAAGAGAAACAGATACACAGAAAAAAATCACAAAGCTATATGGAAGAAACAAGAGGAGTGTTTGGTGATTATGGAGGTTGTCTGCTGTTTGCCTGTCTGTGGAGACATCCTAACAGAAACAAAGTTGTGTGTGTGTGTATGTGTGTGTGTGTGTGTGTGTGTGTGCGTGTGCAGCCCCGACATTGTTCTGTCACCCCCCGTTAATCAGAGCCTGTTTAAATATCCTTTCAGAGGAGCAGGATTAGGGAAGTCCCATTAGACCCGGATCTGCAGGAATGTGTGCATGTGTGTGTGGTGTTACTCACAAGTTAGCTGTTGTTTGATTCTTGCTGCTGAGACAGGACACAGGTGTGAGGAGGATGCTCTCACTGAGCTCTGAGTTTGTAAGGTTTGTATGTAAGGCTGAAAAGAACCACTGGAGAAGCGACGGAACCTAGACGATGCAATTTAAGGCTAACATTTAGGTTGTTTGCCTAATTTTTCCGAGCATGTATGATTTTATTTGCAGTCTAAGCACTTATTGTATGGCACTCAAAATTTGCATTATGCATTTATAATCCATGAATGAATTGCTGTTTTATTGTTCAATTTGTTTTTTGTTTGATATCATTACATCTCTCAGTGTTTTTGTGCTTTTATTTGTACCTCTATTTTGGAACACTTTGTAAACTATGTTTCCAAATCAGTGCTATGAACTAAATCTTTATTGATTAGTATTCTGACGTTTGATAGTGATGACATAGCACTGGCCCTGTGGTTTACAGATGCGCTTGTGATGAATTGATGCTCTGTGGGATGTATGACAGTTCAATAGACTTTTTACGAAATTGTTCTTCTGCTGTGACACTTCTATTGACACATCTAAAGAGTAGTGATCAGTGATGAGGTATTGACAGCTGATTAGGGCATGTCTCCTTCCATCTTGGAGTGCACAATTTTACAATATTCAAGAGTTGTTATATGGAACCATGTGTTGGTATGGCTCTGTGAATGTGATTTGTTTGTATGCATATTTTAAGACGTAGTCTTAAACTCGCACAATATATCTGAAAATTCAACAACATCAACATTCAAGACATCAATCAAGATTTTATTTACCAGCGACTTGAGACACCACTGTATTTTACCATTCCTTTTACATAGGAAGCTAAAGTGCTTTATGTTCAACACTCAAGTAAGCAATATTAACATTATTACAATATTATTATTATTATTTTGGCATTTTTGGGATGAAAATTGAAAGAGATATTATTGGCAGTTCAAAAACAATGTTATCAACATTATGTACCAGATGGTGTTAATTGCAGAGAAAGGCACTTTACACAAAAGAGTATGTCGTGCCTGAGAAACAGACGGATGGGTGCAGAGATAATTCCAGCACATCGTGAAGAATTACCTTCCTGCCTTTGGCCTCTGGATTCAGCTGCTATTTCCTGGTTCAGGTCAAGGTGTTTCCGACAGCATGAATTAGTGTCATAAAGTGGCAAACGTCAGATTAAGTCAGCATTAAATATAGTGAACACAAAGATGATATGATAGACTAGATGAGCCCAGGATGTGTCAGGTTAATTGTTAGCTGTGTTTCTGCATCTCCTCTGCTCAGCTAATGAAACGCAAGAGGCAACGTTTGGGCTGGAATGTCGCTGCAGGCACAGGAGCCTGCCCAGATGAACCGGGACCAGAGAAGACTTTGTTAATGATCCACAAAACACATGGCTGCTGTGTTCACTCTGATCAATAAGCTGAAAAACAATGCAGCAGCTGTGACATACCAAGACGCTGGCAGTTAATTGGTCAGATTTGGTGTTTGAGGAGAATCATGAGCTCTTAGTTAGGGCTAAGCTGTAATACTAAAGTGTTACCATGTTTTATAATTCTGCTTGAATGACACTCTATTGTTTCACATGCAGATGCTCCTGTCCCAACAGACATTCAGAGCAAAGGCTCATCTCCTTCCTGTGTTCATATGCTATGGTAGATGTATAATTCATGAAGCCACAAACCAATGTGTGCATAAACAGCGCTTGCTCCTGTGTTTGCTGGCAGTTTTGTCTTAATTATTCACAAGCACATCATGCAGAAAAAGCGACGCATTCTCCTATTTGGGCCACCGTTGAAACGCTGTTCCGAATTTGGCGGTCTCTATCGGATCTGCAGCAGCCGATAGTCTCTGTCCTCAAAT
Source organism: Gadopsis marmoratus (assembly GCA_036023855.1). Classification (NCBI taxonomy): domain Eukaryota; kingdom Metazoa; phylum Chordata; class Actinopteri; order Centrarchiformes; family Percichthyidae; genus Gadopsis; species Gadopsis marmoratus. The sequence continues at coordinate 31,005 of JAVQJF010088150.1, forward strand.
AATTAGTTCCCTGCTCCAGAACAGAGGAAAGATTTGATGCCTTGGCACAGAAACGTCTTTGTTTACAAAGTCTCAGTCCTCTCAGCTTGAAGCCAGAAGTCTGGATGCCACGATCAAGCTGATAAGCAATTTGAACACTTACATTTAAAGTAATGAGAGTTAGTTTTATCTACATTGTTATCTACTACACTAAATATTATTTAGTATAACGTTTCTCCATCAATAATTCGAAGGCTGACTGCAGACATCTCACTTTGCAGCCTGTATTTCTGCCTGATGTGGAAAAAACCTCCAACCCTCTGGAGTTTATAAACACCTCCCAAGCCAATAACACATCAACTGACTTAATGATGGAGGACAGTGTCATGGGACATTTTGTGGCATAAAGCATGTCATTATCAAACCAAAAGTTGAATGATAAAACCTTTTTCCCCCCTAAATTGTAGGGCTGCAACTAATCATTACTGCCATTATCTCTCAATAAACCTTTATGATTACTTGATTAATTGTTTGGCTTATAAAAAAATTTGAATATAGTGAAAAAATACCCGTCACAATTTGCCAGAGCCCAAGGTAATATGTTCAAATGGCATGTTTTGTTTGACCAACAGTCCAAACAGCAAAGATATTCAGTGTAAGGTGATTTCAAACTGAAAAAAAGCAGCAAATCATCATTTTGGAGGCGTTGGAACCAGTCAGTGACCTGTATTTTTGATTTGAGAAATTAATTATCAAAAAAAATGCTGATTTGTTTCTGTCTGACTAACTGATGTATTGATCAAGTAATGGTTTAAATTCAGAAATCACAGTGTGTTTTAGCTTTGCTGTTGAATTGTTAGCCGCATACATTTTAATAATCCATTAAATAATAAACCTGATTTGCAGTCTGCAAATCAGTTCTTACTGGGTAAATGTTACTAAAGTTATGGACAAGCATTACTATATATTATTTTCCTGAGTCGTTAGTTTTTGGAAAAGGCCTTTAAATTCACACTATGGGAGCCTAAAATAAGTCACTACATCTGCTACAACTGCTGCTTTAAAATGTGATATTCTAGTGCTGTATATTTTGTCATAACCCACTGTATTCTGGGTCTAAATCTAAACATTACAATGGTTTTCTGTCATTTATTATTATTATTATTAATATGATTATTGTGAAATGATATCATAGGTGATCTGCACTGTGTAATCCAGGTGAATATTTGAATACAAGTGAATACAAATAGTATCATCAGCTGTAGCAGTGAAGCACACATATAGGCGAGAGCTGGTGTGAATGAAACACAGCGGTGGCAGTGATCCTGGATGTATGTATATGTATGAGCATACATGAATTAATGTATGCATGTGTGAGCTGAATTACTCCTCTCTCGTCTGATACTGTGTGCATGTGTGTGCGTGCACATGTGTGTAGATAGCCGTGGTTTTGGTGAGTGTGCGACTGTGACATAGCTCCTGGGTTCTTTCCATTTCCTGTTATGGTGGTAAAACACTTTCACTTAGGCTTACACACACTCCTGCACTTGCCCTACCTGCAATCACACACATATGCTAAATGATTAATCGTGAAAATTATCAGCATATTAATCAATACTGAAAAGAATAGTTTGATTGGATTGCAAACTACTGACGAATAGGGTTTGTCAGTTTCCATGTATAGAGAACGTTTGACCATTTCTTTGTTGTTGTCAAATGTAAATTGCATTGAATGTCATTATTGTTAGTATTTCTTTGATAGTAGTATCTGTGACTTCAGAGACTTTTAATCATATTTGCATAAAAATGATTAAATGGCGTATTTTGGTACGACAGTGACATAAAGTAATTATGTAGCGCAGCATAAACGCAGTGTAGAAAAATATCCGTCTCAGCTTGTCACAGGCATATCAGTCAAAGCCTGTCTTGTACTCCATGTCAGGTCTTGCCCTGGGGGCCGCCAGTCTCCTCCTGAATCACAGGGACACACACAATCACACACACACACTGCTGCTGAATATACAGTGGTCAGGTGCCGGTTGTCTGCATGTGTGTGTGTGTGAAGGTGATAGAGGAGTGCGAATGAGCCCAGACGCGGTGCTGAGTCGGCAGTGTTGTCATAGAGACCTGTATTGAACCCCTTCTGAGACCAGAGCCTCTGTGTGTATTTGCATTATGTACTGAATGTGTGTGTGTGCATTCCTTCTATGTACAAGTATGTGTATATTTATATTTGTGTGTTTAGCTGATATAGGAACATTGTTGACTGTGTGCGTGTGTGTGTGTGTGTGTGTGTGTGTGTGTGTGTGAGTGTGTCTGAAGTGATGTGTCAATATCATCTGTGGTCCTGTAGTGCCCTGATAAACAATGCGTCAGTGCTCCCACAATTCACCAATAACACCTTCAAACACCAAAATAAATAAGTAAATAAAACTAGAGAGCTTTTCACAGAGTGCTGGAATTACATATTGAAATTAGCAAAATTGCTCAAGAAAACGGTCAAAAAGCCAGATAACATCTCATCATAATGAAGCAGAGGATAGAATGAATGGAAAGGAAGGCATTTTAAAATGTGTGGGAGTCCTTGATGCCAGTTATTTAGTCTATAAGGCTATGCTGCTGCATTGCATTGGAGCCTTGGGGGAAGGTCAGTAACAGGTAAAAACTGTTTCTTCAAGAATGTTGAAGGACAAGCTCTGGCTTCCGACATTCACAATGCAACCTTCACTCACCCTTCACACGAGAGGAGAGGGAGTACCGAGTGGGGGATGGATAGATGTATGTATGTGGAGTGTGTGTGTGTGTGTATGTGTGTGTGTGCGTGAACACTACTTTTATTACAAAAGCATTCTTGTCGCCAGGTCAGAAATTGAACCAATGATGTATCAAATGAGGAAAAAAACAAACGAAAATGTACACAGAGAAATTTGCATAAGTAGATAGTAAAATGCTCAGCTTTTTTATTTCATGTGAGCTTTCTTATCTTTGTCTCGTGGTAGTTTACAGAGGGGGGCATTTCACAAACTGTTTGCCAAAAGCCCTGTATTGTATAAGACTTAATGTACTGTGAAATTAAAAACCCCTTAAAAAGCATCCTCCACACAGTTGAAACAGCATGATAGTCACTTGTGATATTCATGCTTGGCCACCAAAAAATGAAGTCTATCCATTTTGAAGAGGGGCTGTTGCTGACAGGACAGGACAGGACAGGAGGGGGTGGCGGTGGGGGTTAGGGCAGTGTGTGTGCGTGTGCTTGGAGGTGGGATAGATTAGCATTTTGAAAAGCATGAACCCTGCCTTAAATTTCCATTGTTGTGTATGGAATACGTATGTGCTGTGAGGATTGGCATGTAATTCGGTACTATTTAAGGGAACATAGACACTTTCATTTAATTGATTTCTAATTAAATAGTTAAATTAAGTGCTAGAGTACCTTTTAGTCAGTGTACAGCAGGTCAGCTGATCATCAACTACAACAAGTATACTAAAAGTATACATTTCAACATATGGTATACGGACAATAAATTTCCCAGGGATATTAATTTATTAAAAATGAATCAATATTCACTTGACTTAAATGGAGCAGTTATTATTGGAGTAGTGTTTTACATTTTGTGGCTAAAACTGTACTTGAGTCAACTTCACTGCTGAACAGACACATCGTCTGCACCTCCGCTCCATTTTTTTATAATTGCTTTCTGTTCATAGCAGAATTACACAAAGTAACGCTGCCTAACATTCTTTTTAGTCAGCATTGTTGAGGAGGCAGCCATCTTATTTGAGTAGACGTAATTGGAATTGTCACCGGACAAAACCAACCGGGTGCCATGTTTAGCAGGATAACCGCGATGAGACCGGTCGATTGATCCTGTCAGTGTGAGCCTAAAAGTCACATGTTATGGCCATTAAGTAAATGAAGATGTGGAGTGTGAGTTAATGCACAAGATAAAAAAAGACACCCACACAGTGTCTGCCTAGCTTTAGACCTTATTACTACTGGACCAGTCTAATATTCACTCATTAATGCTTCAGACCACAAGGTCAGACTCTTTTGGAGAATATTAGCAACTGGCCAAGGAAAATGCAAGTGCAACTCATAATGACACATTTTATTATGCCTTTTTTGTCCTATATGTTAATAATAAGGAAGAAAAATGTAGACACTTTGATCAATATTATTAACATAGGTCCTGCTGTTGTGTCAGCTACTAAGGATCATGATCAATTATTTCTTGTTGAACTCTTTGTGACACAAGAGAAATACATAAAAAAAACTAAGTTTCATTAAAAAGCTGCACGATCTGCTGTCAGTCACCACAAGTTGATTTGGGTCCATAGTTATGATGATGAAGGATGACAATCACTAAAGTTGTCCAATGAAAGTGTTACCTATCCAGGGCTGGACCACAATCGCTCTCACACCACCTATCTACATGCTTCCCTGAAAATGTATACCAAACCAACTGTGCCACTCCCTAAAAACACTAGAGTATGTCAGGTAAAGATAAAAGTTGTTGTCTTTTATCAAAGTAATATGTCAGTAAGATGATTCAAATTATAATGATCAATTGTCAATCTTTTTGTACATTCATATTATTAGAGCTAAATTTGAATCCATCTCTCTTGTATGTACATGCAGTCTTTTCCTTGGTGCTTTTATTGCCAGTTGTACAAAACAGAAATAGTGGTTTCTCAACTGCAACCTAGCAGAAACACTGATATATATCTTAAATGTTTTACATGTGACTTAAAATGTAAATTATAGTGTGAATATTTCACTATAAATGTAATTAAAAACAGAATTGTGAAGGCTGCCAGATTTTACTTAATCTTTTAAGTTTTATTGTACGTTTATTGTAATTACATCTTTGTTTTTATTAATAATTTAAATAAACAAAATTAGATCATCATGGCAGCCATTTTACATGCAGTAAGAAAATAATGATACATTACATATGGTACATTCATCTTAAATATTATAGAACTGAATTATACAGTATTATATATTATAGGGCTGAAACTCTAACAAAATGCCTGCAGCTAGCTAGAAACACTTCATTTGTCAGAGGAATGTTTTACCACTCTGTGTCTACCAGAAAGGACAAACTCAATGTTGTTATTATCCAGAACAACTGATTGCTTTAACCAAGACACCACAAAGCAAAGTTCTGTTTGAATGATTACTTTGTAGGTTTGTAGATTATTAGTATCGATGCTGCTTTGTGTGTGTGTGTGTGTGTGTGTGTATGGTGTGGTGTGACCTATTTAAAGCTTCCCCCTGACCCCTGGATCAGGAAACAGTCCTGCAGGATTCACGGAGGATAACCAAAGGAATATTTAGTGCCAACTGGTGGTAAACTCAAGCCTGAATATATGACAGGACTGCCTTTAAGAGCCAATTTGCCAGAACTTCCTTGAGGCCAACCGACAATCATCCTCCATAGCCTCCCCGAACTCCTTCAACACTGGAGTTTTTGCTTTCGTGGCCACCAGCGTCACAGCCCTTCTGGCCACCTGGTATCTTACTGCTGCTTTGGGAGAGCCCTGGACCAACCAAACCTAAAAGGTCTCCTTCTTCAGCTTGATGGCCTCCCACACTGCTGGTGTGCACCAGGGGGTTCTTGACGCCATGACAGGTACAGACGACCTTCTGACTCAACTCCAAGTATCTGCCTCCACAATGAAGACTTTGAACACGGCACACTTTGATTCCAAGTCCCTAACTTTCCCCAGCATGAGAAATTCTTTCAGAGGTGGGAGTTGAAGACCTTGCGGACAGATGTTACCAGTTAACCATCACTACACATTTGGCTTTACCAGGTCGGTGGCAGCCTCCCCTGCCATCTGATCCAACTCACTGCCATCAGTTGGTAGCTCTGCTCCTCTCTTCACCAGAGTTTCCAAGACATACATGGCCAGATCTGATGATATGGCCACAAAGTAGTAGTTTATGCTACGTAGCAAATTGAAGCCTTTTTTTCCGATTAGCCTCACTGA
>JAVQJF010088156.1:0-30038 GCA_036023855.1 Gadopsis marmoratus
TGTCAGAGTTTGACAGACATCTTAAAAGTGGAAGTGTTTACAGAATGTTTTTTACATTTATCAGAGCTTCTGTCTGGTATTTATACCACTGTATTACCATGAGGGACAATCATACTATCTACAACATAAGTGCTACTTGACCCATACTCATCAGCACTTGAGGAAAACACATTTCCTTACAGTCCCTGAGCTACTCCCAGAGGAGGTTTGAATAAATATAACACCGCCACACAACCCCAAGGCACAAATCTTTCATTATTTATTTGTCTGGCCTTTCTGGAGCAACCAACAAGTGAGAAAGAGACCACATCCACTAATGCAATGGGGTAAGGGAGAACACATAGGTGTCTGCCCCCAGAAGAGCAGCCAAGCCTCGCGGACTCAAGAGGGCTCAGTCAGTGGCGATAGGGAAGGGCAGAGATAAACCCAGCCAGACAAATCCATCGGAAGCATGTTTAATTGTCATTGAATTCCCTGCTGGCGTGACTTTAAAAAACCATCCACAGGAAGAGAGCTGAGATGTTCGGAAAACATTTAGTGAATCAATATGCCTGGGAGAGCTGAGACTGGGCCGAGTGTGTGCTCAGGGACCCGGCTTGAGCCTTTCCAGGTGGAATACTGTTACATTTCTATTACTCAGATGGCAGGATCAACTTATTCAGCATATTTCTGTCCCCAGCTCAACGGCACATTATTTACTGCTGTGTAGGTAGGGGGAGGACAGGGGGGCTGGGAACTGTTGTCTAGGCCAACCAGTTGTATGCATCTCTCACTCTGGGACTTAACAAAACAACTATCATGAGAACTAGTGTATGATGCTGTAATATCCCACTGGCAGCTCATCCCACTTATCAGATCAGGGGTGGTTTCTTTTTTTCCATAATTTTTATATGAAAGTTATAAACTAAAATATGTACAGTATGTGTATCTGTGGGTGTAAGAATAATAAAAATGTTCTTACTCTTCTTACCTTCTTTGAGCATCCCCACTTTGAGGCATTTCATGAAGCGACAAGCCTGACATGATTTGCGTCTCCGTTTTGTGATCTCGCACTCATTTGTGGCAGGGCAGCTGTATTCTATGTTACCTGAGGAGAAGAAGAATAAGACCAGGTTATCATTAACAAAACCATAGCTGATTAAGACCAAATCACTTATAATTTAAAACCAAATGTTTGTGTAAATGTTCAAATGTAGGGTAGAATATGAGGGGGAAGCATGTCACCAGGCATTAAAGAGAACCTTTTGATAAATTGGGGACTGCTACTGATGTAATAAACACCAGTGTGTACTCTCTGTGCTATCAGATGGTCTATAATAAATCATCTTTTGCCAACCAGGCATGGGTACTTGTTAATCATATGGGTTCCTATGAAATCCATTTCTGTAGTGTGCAGTTGCCTCCGGTGTTCTCCAGCGAGCACTGAGGGCCACAGCAAGAGGAGAAGCTGGGGTAAGAGGTAAAGGGTGGGGAGGTAAACCTACAAAAGTCCTTCAGGACCCATCAGTAGACGCCACCCTGGTCCAACATTAAATTGGCGTCATTAATTCTGCGCGTGTCCCCTCCGGGCACTGGTCACAGGCCATGTCCCCCTGCGCTCAGAGGGGCCTGCCACTGCCTCAATAGCAGGCTAGAGAGCCAGACACGCTGCCCCTGACCACTTTACATAATATTCCCGCAGACCCAAACCTGTTGTTACCACTGTTGCCATTGTTGACTATTTACATAGTGTACAGGCAAGAGGCCTTATACATTATTCAACTGCAGCGTCTGATTCCAGGACAGAGCAATGAAAAAGAGTTTCATTGCTGCACAATAAAAGAGCCGGTTCTGCTCTACTCTAGCATTAGTAATAGGAAGGGCAGGAAATGCCAGGCAATTCCTCCGCTTCTGTCTGATTCCCTACATTTTACTGTATTCAGGGGTTTTCAATAAAGGGTTTCAATATAATAGCTGCTTCAGCCTAGGATTTTGAATCATCCTCATTTTGAATGGGCTTTCAGCTTTAAATCTTTTGACATTGGTATCTTTCAAAACTTTTATTTAACATGGGGTTTATGTCATCATCAGTAAAGTGAAATAAATTGTTTATTAATGTAAAAATCTATTTTAATCATTATAATTACCTCAATATTTTGTCCTAATCCACCAAAATATATGTATGTAAGTAAACAATGTCAGCAAATGCTCTGACCACTCCGTATACATGTACAGATAAACAGGAAGCTGTGTAATATTCCACCGGCGTCCCTCCACTAGCCCTCCAACATCCTTTGACAACTTATGCAATTATGTTAACATTATTGGACAGATCAAGTGGAGGGTCCCAAGATGTTATAAATAATTAGAAATTCCTCCTTATATCTGGGTTAGAAATCATTATGCTAATTCTCCTCATCTCTTTGGAATTGGGGTAAATAAAGGTGTGAGGGAAGCGGCTGATGAGCTCTGATTGTCTTTCCTCTGGCTGTTTTCTCTGTTGTCATAGCAGAACCACACCATAATAATCCTACCCACGCTGCGCTGGAATCAATTCATGGAGGTCTTTTTGGTTTTGCTTTCCCATTATATACTAACCAATGAGCAATTTGCTGGGACACAGAGTACTAAATACATAAATAAACATACATTTTGAAAAATCTTTATTTCTCACTTCATTCTATCATTCCAAAAGTATATGTTGCATGTTAGCTTGCACGGACCAACCCAGCACAGTTGACCCTGTGTGTCCCTGAGGACACTTTGTTTGTGGGGGCATTTTTCTCTCTTCCTCCCTCCCTTCCCTTTCTCAGCGGTGCCCGGGGACACGTGTGCAAGCCACACCTGGTGGCTAACTAAGAGAGCCCTTTGATATCACACACTCCAGAAACAAAAACAAACATACGCTCACACACTGCTGTGTCCATCTGTCCCGTCAAGCCCTCTGTGTGTCTGATGTTCTGTCAGAGGGGGATTCTCATAGCTCAATCCAGAGAGAGGGATGGATTAACTAATTTTTCATCTCTACGTTTGGTTTATATTTAGGAGACAGAGCGTTTCAGTATCAGTATACATACAGTAAGGCCCACTTCATAATGTGCCTAACACCTCCTAGCTGACCTAAATAACAATAAGCTCTTTTGGCCTATTGTTTTTATTAATATAGATTCAAAGTGATAAAAGACAAAAAGCATCCAAGATATGTTATTATTAAAATATTTAAACACAATATTGGAACTTGCTATGACTCCCAAATTGATTTTAGTCTTTTAATATACAAACACTAGAGAACAGTAACTCTAATATCTGATGGTGTTATATGTTTGTTTGCATCAGTAATGTGGTATTTTAACAAGCATTTAATTTAAATTTTTCTCTAATATGTCAAAGACTTAAATATACCTGTAATTTATGTGGTTATGTGGTTTAGATTGGGTTTTGAATGAAATAGCAATTGTTAAAAACCTAATTAAAGATATTTATGTTTATGCATTTCACTTTTTACTTTGAACAGAATAGGTTACTGAAAGATGTAGACATTATTGTCTATATCTATTGTGTCTTTCTTGTCTTTATGTGTGTGACTTTAGTTGTTTTTTGTCTCATTTATTACAAAATTCATCCTGAGGGATGAATAAACAATTTCTACCTGAGTAGAACTAAACTGACTCATGTAAAAGAAACTGAAATGAACTGAATTTGACTGACTTTGTGACTATAAACAAGATAAGTAAGTAAAAAAAATAGATGAATGGTTTTAACTGAACAGAAGTTAAACAAGATGTCACTGTCAAGTACTGATTAAATTGGGAATTTCAAGTAACAAATTCAAACATTGACTTATGTTAAATTTTTTACAGTAACCTTCATTCAGAAATGATGCCTGGAATTCCTGGCTTGTAGAGTAATAGCACGGTTTCACTTTCAGAGTTGAAGCATACTGGCGGGAACCCCTTTAACCCGAGGGCCATGCTTGGGTTTATCTGCCTTTAGAGAGGTTATGGTATGGTTACCAATAACATTACAGAGTGAAGGGAGAAGAAAAAGAATTCCCTCCTTCTTCTCTTGATAAGTATCTGTCTCAATCTATTTTATGGCTTTTCAGGACCCATGCCAGGGCACAGAGGGGAAAGTCAGGTCTTGTAAGTAAATTACAGTAAAATGGCAGGTATTTCTCATCAAAATCTAAACTGACTTTTACAGGCTTACTGTCAAGGTCTATTACTTCATATAAAAGAGGGCCACCGAGTTCAGTTGGTTTTCAAGCAATTTTACACTTGGGTTCAAAATGGGAAGAAAACATGGTTCAATAAGAGATTTATGTTTTTGATTGGTGGGGCACGTGAGGTGCAGGAATGAAGGGATGATTAGGGAGCAATGGGAACAGGGGTATTTCTGGGATGGATGGAGATCCAGGTTGACATTAATTTGGGCCTGGCCTTGACTAATGTAACTATCTCCACGTAAGAGTTCAAGGGGCTTTTCACTGGATGAACAGGTGACAGAAGATGGATTTTCCACCCGCTTTTGTTGAAAGGTAAGGGCAACATCGGGAAGTCAAACAAAGATAGTACGTTGGTCAGTGAGCAAATGCCTACATTTGCACACAAAGACAAAATATCTTAAACACAACTAAACTGAAAGATTATATATTAATCTTAAAAAACAACTACACGTTTCCTATCAAGTACAAGTAAAATACATAAGTTACACAAGGTGAGCGCAAGGTGATAAAGAAACTGTCACGTACATGGTTAACATTAACTTCGCATGTTTTTGCCCTAAGTGCTATAGAACAATGTGATAAAGGGCTGGAAAAGACAGCTCCTTTGTTTTCCTCTCATTAGAGAGGGCCGTCTCACACTCCACCCTTGACTGCCTCATTATTCCTTTAATTAATCAGTTCTCATCAACGGCACCCTCTCATTCTTTCAAGGGCTCTACATCCCGCTATTTACTGCCTCCATTTTCCTCCAGCAATCCTGCATGTGTTTCTTTTATCATTTCGGAAGGCTTTCACCTCCCCCAAAAAGTCCCTGCGTCCCCCTGCCTTCTTTGCCTGGGACCCCTGTCTGATTATTATGCCATTAAGCCTCTCCTCCTCTCGTCTGAAAGAGCAGCAGGGTCCCTCTCCAATCTAAAGAAGTCCTGGGTTTTTTTCCCCTCCTTTCCCTGAAATTACCCGGCGACGCGTGCCTGAGTTTCTAATTGGCATGCCCGTCCCTGGAGACGGCCCCCTCCCTTCTTCCTAATGAAAAGCCTCGGCCTTAATTACACTTTCCAAACGCTGATTGTTATTGACAAAACTCCTGTGGCTCGGACAAATGACGGCAGATTAGCTCCATTACAGGCAGCCCTCCAAGAAGAGAAAGAGAGGGATTTCAAATCGACAATGCAAAGTGAGCGGGGAAAAAAGAGGAGCTTTCAATTTTTTTCCATGTACCTTTCTCTTAATTGTTTGGGCCATTGCTCCACTTAAGACATCTCTTTCTTCCTCCGATGCCTCTTTTCTGTTCCATTGTGTTGCCGTCAGTGTACTTTTAGTGAGGGGACAAAAGCCCAGTTATGTTACTTAAGAGAAAATGTTCATCTTTTGTCAATAGACAGGATTGCTGATGGCAGCATGGGTAAACAGGAGGATTTGGCCTAATGCTTTTGTTTGCCTCCAAAAGGTACATAGACTGTCTAAAGCTGATAGGGCTGTAAGGTCCAAAATCAACACCTATCGTCCAGACAGACAGCCTGCTCTCCATATAATGCCTGCAATCATTTGTTGATGAACATTTACTGAAAGCAATGGATAGAAGATGTCAGACTCATTTAGTTTAAATATCAAATTCCTATTCTCATCTCATTTCACCATACTCCAACACTTTGGCTCATTTTACCTATTTTATCCACTGCATGTATTGCACTACTAAGCCGGCACAGCTTAGACCTGGGCAGCTGTGCATGTTGTGCAGATTCTTTTTTCCAGGCTCAACAATATCTCCGTCTTCCTGATTAATCTGAAGCAGAGCACGCAGTTTCACAGTGGGGGGCCTTTCATTGCTCCTCTAATGAGAAGCTGTGATACATCATGCCTTGCAGATAGCCAATCGCACCCTAGTCCCCAGGCACACACATACACACACAAACACACAAACACAAAACAGGACAGGAATAATAAAGCACGTTCTCTGAGCCCCCCAAGGCATCTGGGCAAACAGATCCTACACTCCACCAAATCTGACCTCTGAGTGATAATGTCATGTCCACCATACAGCACCGACTATGACAGATGATGTAATCATGCCTACACTATTGATCTTTCCCATGTCTTCTTCTGGTTTCTGTTTTTTAAAGCCTATACAATCAAACATTTTTAAATGTTATTTGATAATCAGTAAATACCTTTGCATGTTTTTTAATGTTATCCGATAGTAAATAGGTATTGTACATTGTAATGATATCAGAAACAAATATTTTTTTAAGCAGGTTTCTGGTCTCAGGAGGCAGAGAAAACATTCCACTCCAGTTTATTTTTTTACATAGTAAGTCGCTTGGACTGAGTATATTTCAGTGTTGTTGTGAGGTCAAAGGTGTCTTGTATGGAGGGTGTTTTTATGTCTGGTGATGCGGCATCATGGGATGAAATAACCTGTATTGAGTGTTTGTTGGGGGGAGGTGAGAGGAGAAAAATACCTTGTATTGTCCTTTTAAAAAAGGCTTTGCAGGCCTCACATGAGGCCACACCATAGTGATACCCCGAGGCTATATCTCCACAGACCAGGCACAGCCTCTTGGGGAGGGAGTTCAACATGTATTCGCACTTTATGGACGAGTCCTCCATTATGGTGCTGGAGCAGTCGTCATAGCGCTTGCGGCAGGTGGCGGCCCCTAGCCCGCTGGGGGTGAACATAGGTGGAGAGTCCAGGCCGTTGGAGTGGCTGTTCATGGTGCTGACATAGCCACCACTGGCGTCTGAGTTGCCACTGGGGCTGTGGTGGCTGACCGTGTCGATGACCGAAGAGGGGCTGGATGGCTCCGTCTTGATGTAGGACCCACAACTGGAGGGTAGGTGCCGGTCATCAGCGGCCATTCTATTCAGCAGCCTGGGGGAGGTACGGGGTAAGAGACGGAGGGGGAGGGTTGATGGGAAAGGGAGGAGGAGAAGAGGAAGATGATTAGCAGAGGTCCTCAGAGAGTTGAAATGAATCTCATCCAGCAGTGACATAAATGTCTAAACAGCAAAATACTCGATTTACATTAAGTACAATATATAATGATTCTGTGGTCATTTATGTCAATTAGAACACAACTGCTCTTTTCATTTAACTAGACATCACGTTACAGTTTTTAGAGTTAATGAGATTGCTGAATGAATTGCTGAAAGACAAACCTTAGACATACAGCTTATATTTGACTGCACAGTCCAACTGCTCTTTTAGAGTAGATAAACACCTTATGATTGCTATTTTCTAATGCTTTACACTTATAAAGACGTGTTCCTGAACATATGTTTACATTAAGGACAGGAGGCAGAAATGATGAGAGATGAGACACTAGGTAGGTTTCAAATGGTCAAACAGTTGTAATTTATTAGCCAAATCACATTTAAATGTATTGCATATGTGCTATTGTCAAGTGTCTTTCCAATTGTCTGTTCTCTAAATACACGTTGTCTTAATCCTTCCCTATAAACCAGTGAACCAGAGGAAGGATCCTAAGTGCTTCATTAGCCACACACCACGGCATTTGCAAAAGTGTACAAATACACACAACTACAACACGCACATCCACACTCAGTTGCACACATGCCCACACAATATAAACACACAGACAGAAAGAAAGGAAAGTGAAAGAGAGAGGCAGAGAGGGATAGAAAGAAGGAAAGAGAGAGAGAGAGAGAGCACTCAAATAACTTAACACGCAAGTGCACACACACAAACAGACAACACATCAAGTCGGGGGCATCTCCATAGTTTAGAGAGCAGAGTGGACCTTGGCTTGTCTCCTTGAGTCAGCAGTCAACCAAAAGGAAATATGATGGCAAGATATTGACTTTTTCACTGTCTGCCTAATAACTGTATTTTGGAGTACATGCAATATGATGCTGTAACGTGTGCAGACTAAAGTGCAGCCTTTTGGCTGTGGCCACACAATGCACTCTGAAGCCTTCCTTGCCCATATAAATCTGCTGCAGTCCCACTCTATAACCTTTAACTTGAAATTGCACTGGGAGAACAACGGGGGAAAAACGTAGCCTGTTCAACTCATTTTTTGGTCCACAAATATAGTGAACTGAAGAGGTGGGCTGGTAGAGGAGATGGATAACTCAATGTACTGGGGATACTGTGCAGACATAGTGACCTCTTAGGGTCAAGGCGAGGTCGCAGACTTACATACACACACACCCCTTTGCATTAGGTACCATGGAAGGGGTGAAAGGTCACCTGCACTTGCCTACATTAACAAAATTGAGCCTTGCATGGCTTATGCAAATTCGGACACAGGGGCTCCTAGTGAGTGGCAGCTAGACAGCCCAAGTTGTGCCTTAGCACATTAGTTCCATTAGCATATTGCCAACTAATGGTGATGTTTAGATATTTGACATGTCAGTTTACCATCAGCACGGTGAGAGGGGGGATGTTCCCTTCCCGGCTCTATCTGCCTTATTGGACGATAGCTGTCTGTCTCAGAGTGCTTCAGAGGAAACGAGAGGCCTCCACTGTGTCCCCTATCGGTTGGCCGGACTGCCTCTTGCTCTCTGAGGCTGATTTAATTGTGAGAGTGGGTGACGGAGGGGTTCAGGCCCAGGGGTCAGTGGGTCAACCTTATTTTCTCACCCTGACTTCCTGGGCCTGTGGAGATGGGGGTCAGCGTGTCAAATTAAATCTCATTCCCAGGTTTCCCTCCCTACTGCCATGTATATTCATTGGTGCTCCAGGTGCCTACCACTTCTAGAAATTCACAAAAAGGTTAACTGCTAAAATAAATAATAAAAAATGCCCTGTTAAAACTGTTGACCTTGTGGAATAAGCCCTTTGCCTGAGCACTCTTGGAATTCTTCTAACACGACCATTGTGCTAGAGGAAATGCTGTCCAATTTACAGTTTTTCTTTCAGCAACTCTTAATTTTTGCAAAAATACATCCAACACTACTGATTGCATTGGAGGTGTTTATTCACATTTATTTGCTGTTTAAAATGATCCACTTGTACTCTTAAATGTCCTTGCAGACAGAAATTGAAAAAGTGAATCCATTTCATGCCTTTCTAAAATAGAACTTACCGCTCTTGATAATTAATGCAGATTGCATCCCCATAAATTAATGCACGGCTCTGTGTTCATCTGCTTTATGTTCTCTGTTTCAGATGGATATGTGCACCTGTGCGATAGGGCACCTGCACTTGGCTTATTAAAGGCTATATATTAAAACGCAAGAGCACAAGATGGCTTCATTTAGCTTTTATTTCACAAATTCAGAGTAAGCTTAACCCTGGTTCAAAGGCCACCTTCAGGGTGACACTTAGCATAATTGCATAAGTGTCTTAACTGTTTCCCCTCCAGCTCTATGTGGTCATTTATAATAAATGTGCTGGCTAGAATCCCCTTAACTCATTCTGCTATGACACATTATACCACTGCTATGCTTATGTTTTTAACAAGCCTGCATATATTGATTAATGATACTGAGGGAATACTAACCACTTGAACCTGGGGTATTAATCAAACAGTCTAAAATATTTCTATAAATATTAGTAATCTCTAATGGGACAGGTCCAATTTAAATCTATAAATACTATTGTATGGGAAAATGAATTATGAACATTAAATAGTTTGACAGCAGCAATAGTCGTAATAAATAATTCAATATGTGGGGCAGGTGCTAATTAGTTTGTGTGCTACACAGACAGAGCAGGCAGGAAAGGGTCTGCTGAACTAACTGAGGCTTGATTCTGTAAAATCTATAGTTCTCTCTTACTTCCTTCCTCAAGGTAAGAGCATTTCAAATTCTGCTGCCTGGCTGCCCAAAGGAGCAGTGCTCGTCTAAGATACAGTATCTCTCCCTCTCTCTTTTTCTCTCTCTGTTCCTCCTCCTTTTGTTCCCTTTGTACCGATCAAAATTCATGCTGAGTAGTGGGTTATGGGCCCACAAACGCACACTGCGCAGTTTGGTTTTAATCTGATTCCACCTGGCCCCCCTAACAGCATTTCAGATCCCTAATATCATTCCACTGGTGCTGCTGTGACCAGGATTAGCTGGCCTAATGATCTGGCGGCACGTCTCACACTCACTGTTCCTCGACTTCCGAGAGGAAAATCGAGGAGCACTCGTTCTCTCACGTCTCAACACTTCCCTCGCCTGCAAGCGAAACTCTGAACATTGGATGACACT
Organism: Gadopsis marmoratus; assembly: GCA_036023855.1. Taxonomy (NCBI): domain Eukaryota; kingdom Metazoa; phylum Chordata; class Actinopteri; order Centrarchiformes; family Percichthyidae; genus Gadopsis; species Gadopsis marmoratus. The sequence continues at coordinate 10,361 of JAVQJF010088156.1, forward strand.
GTCGTAAGAACGCAATACATTCAGGATCTAATTGAGCCAATTTGTAAGTATTCCTGCTGAGAGCTTCCTGCTCACTTCAGGAGGATACTGACATCCTCCACTGTTCTCTGGGTAACTACAGCTCTTTCCCGGTTTCATGTGTAAATCACAAGCACACCGCACAAACCCGTGCTAGAGGCTCAACTCAACAGTGAGTAAATTCTTGATGTCCTTTTCACTCTCAAGGCCACCAGATGCCAAAAACACAATTTTATAACATTTGCTAACCTCATCCCGGAGTGTCACATCCTTGCTACCTGATCAGACTGGGTAAGTGGAGGGGAAGGGGTGGATGATAGAGGTGGGGGTTGACATCTGCAGGCAGGGTGATGGTGATATCAGATGCCCCGGTAGGGGCATATCTGTCTGGAGGGCCCCAGGCGATGTGGCCCGATAAGCCACTGGCCCCAGAGTCAGCGCTGGTAAGGCGAACTCAATTAGCTCCTGACAGACCTCCTCTCAGTCTCCCCGCCACAGCCAGAACCCACTGGCAGCTGCCATACTGACCTCTCCTCCAGGGGCTACTGCCACCTCTTACCGCTCCAACACACAGCCAGAGATTCATTTTTGGGAGCACGGGCACCACGCTGAATTCTACACAGCCCGACTAAAGTCACAGAAATACATGCAGCAGTGTGTATGCCACCAAGGGTGCTCGGTGTGCGTTCTCGCAGGGGAAAATGTAAATGATAAAGGACCGTGGCTTAGGGAGGGCTTGGGGTGGCCCTGGGGAGAAAGGAAGGGAATGAAGATTCCAAAACACACTTTGTTGAAATATGGAGGACACCTCTCTGTCTAACTGGTTCCAGGTTAATGATCATCAGGGGAAAAGGGGTCAAAGGACTCTTGGGGTGATGTGCTTGTGTATCTGTGCCTGTGCTCATAGGTCTGAGTGTGTATTTGTGTTGCAGACAGAATGTGAAAGATGAAAATATGGCGCGGGGTGGGGGGGTTGGTTGACGGCTGTGGTTTGGTTGGAGGCAAGCCCAGCGCTCCATAGGGACCCCTTTTTAATCTATGAGGGAGAGGCCCCTAATTTTGGAGTTTCTCATTCATTAGTCCTGCTCTGGCAGAGAGAGGAGGGAGCAGAGGGGGTGGACCTGAAGGGAGGGGAGGGGCCTCTTTATTAACGGATATGCCAGACACTCAGGAGAAGCTGACAGAGATTTATGATGTGCAGATCTATGGAGGCAAACAAAAGGGAAGTCGAGGAGACAGAAAAACAGGAAAAGTCAAAGTAAGCGATACATGAGGGCAAGAGGGAGGCGAGACAGAGAGAGAGCTGTGTTTATCGTACCAATGGAGAGTGAGGGCCCCGGATCAATAGTCAGTAGGCTCGGGGCTCGTGCAGGGTTACCACTGGGGGGGGACCAAGCTGCTCTGTGGCCTGGGCAATTAAGTTTTTCAGTCTCCAGCAGAGGATTATATTTAGCTGCTCCACAGCGATGTCACTGTAGCATTTATAAAGCCATGAGCTCACTCCACTACGACAACATGAGCCCCATGCTCCAGCGGCACCACAAGATAGCGCTGGCCAAGAAGCAGATCACATCTATTGATCCCCCGTCTTGCTCCTTCCTGTTCTAGAGATGCTGCTGGCAGGAAAGAGAGGGCTTCTTGTGATACAGGCGCTGCAGTTTGTCTGACGTAAACTGTCTGGGCCGCACTGGGCAGATCTAGTTCTTATAAGGGGCTGAGTTCAGGATGTTGAGAGAAGCAAATGGCTAATGATAGAGCCAGTGTTAGTGGGGGATGTGACAGAGTTGTCGGTTGTCTAAATGTCCTGTGCGGAGAGCAAAGAGTTAACAACCTTCCACGCAGACCCAGTGGGGAAGCTCCCTGCAGAATTGGACAGCTCCTCATACTGTATGTAAAAAACAAGTTCAGTGATAAGTCTAGCCTGCCATGCAGTACATTTGGGATCAAATTTCTAATTCTGCCTTTTCATTAGAAAAGATTAGTTTCCATTACATCCATTATGTGGCATGGCCATGGTATAATTTAGCAACATAAATTTACAATGGCTCGTGATAACTAGTAAAAGTAATTATAGTCCACTATGGGCAAAAATCCCCCTTAAAGGCTGTTTCTGATTATCAACGTTCGGTATATTAAAAGTCTCCCCCAAAGCTCGCCACAAGAAAAATGGTATGGTTAATGGCATCAGACACAACCTGGTGTTACCGATACACTGGCACCAATATCACAATGCACTCTCTTGAAATACTGAGACATAGGTGGGTCCTTCCTTTACGATGTATGTTTTAAACTATTCTGCTTTATGACAGTTCAGCTCTTTGTCACTAAAAAGACCGTTTCTACACATTGTTTCATCTTGTTTAGCTATAAAACATAACATTAAAGACATAATATGATTTCTTTTTGAATAAGAACCCTCTTCAGTTACACAGATGCTATGATGTATCATGAATGACTGTTGTAAGATATTGTTTATCACAGAATTTCTTGCATCATATAGTATATGATAATATAATGAATCAATAAAGTCAGAGGAAAAGATTAAAAGATTCAGACCAAAATTTAAACGCTCTTGTTAAAAAGAACTTTAACTTTAATATACTCCCAAATAACTGACCTGTCCATACTAATATTGTAGGAATAAGTCATAAAAATTCAGTTTTATGCTACAACAGCCTTTAAAGCTAGATTTTGTTTAACTGCCATAAATTATGTGGAAAGCCAGCAGATATCAACCACAGCACACCTCTCACGTACTCTCAGTAGGGTTCCTTATGTAAAATAAAGAGGGGGGCTTATCAAATATGAATGATGGAAACTTGAGCAGAAAATGTTTTAAATGAGTGCAAGTCGTGCATCCCTGTTCACAAGATAGCCAAGTGACTGGTTAATGTTATCAGAAAGATGAAGGATATTCTTGATTGTGTTGCATGTTTTTTTTTGCTGTGTGTGTGTGTGTGTGTGTGTGTGTGTGTGTGTGTGTATCACAAACAGAAAGAAATATTATTATAAAGGGTTAAGGCTATTTAACACAGTCCAGTGTAAATCACAGGTTTAGACACAGTGACTGTGCGTACAGGAGGACGGAGGCATAGAGCCATGCATGAAATTACTTCATTAATCTTCTTCTGATAGGCCGTCCTTTTTTAGAGGGGGAACTCTACCTGCTTAAAACAAAGAGCCCATCCTGCCTCCATCATAAATTCTCCTCCTCATGAGAAGAAGAGCCAAACACAAACAGACAAACACACATGCAAGCACATGCACAAACATGCAAGGCAAAATTAACAGGCCAAAATTAGCAGGTTTATCAAAGGTATCCAGGATCATTTAAACACAATCAGATGTGTAAATGTTTATACAGGATCACAGTCAGTTTGTAATCATAGCACATAGGTGAGATTAAAAGAACATGCATTATACAACATAGTCATCGTGTCAAAAAACGTACTTGATTTCCCACATTTAAAATTGTTGTTTGTAGAAACACAATTCAAACAGTTCCAAACTGAACTGATGCTGTTCAAAACACTATTACTGACTGTCTGCCACAGCAGCAGACATAGTCATAGCAATAGCCCCTAGCTTTTTACAGGCTCATCTCTACCAGCTGCCACACATTCCCCATAAATAGTGTTGGTAATAAAAAGGCGGGGGGGGGGCTAACTGATTTATACGGTAGTGTCCACCACCACACCATTCAGGAATAATTAAACTTTGGGGATATTTCCTGAATTAATGTGTCTCCTTCAGGGGGCAATCTAAACATACATTTCGGTGTTCACCAGGTCTGGTGTCACCGGATGTACTGGGAGGGAGGGTCTCTCCAAATGGCAGGTTCAACAACCAGCCACTCAATGTGACCATTCGATTGCACTTTACGCTGCAGGGGTGGTCTCACAAGGAGGCATTTTAATGTGAACATGTTTTGTGATCAACAAGCAAATACACACATAAGCACACAGTTGTACAGTTTGAGGTGGAAGCGAGCAGGAAAACACACTGAGGAGCAAACACCCACACACACACACACACACACTTTTACACTAACAAATCTATCAGTCATCAGATGAAATCATTGTATTACAAGAGTGAAGTTGTAAGAAAAAGGACACGAGATGAACTAAGTTAATCTGCAATGAATAACATTTTGTGTAACGTTTCCTGATAATCACACTGAATAGCTATTTTGTTTTCATTTTACTTTCACTTTCATATTTGAACCACTGAAAAGATTTGGAGTGAGTCAAAACAGCACAGGAAAACTTAGAAGGAAGCAACATCAGTTTAAACAAATGATGAAAATAATGGGCCGTCTTTCAAAAAATAAATAAACTAGGGTATACAGTAAGAATACATGTGAGTTAATGTTAGAAGAGTTATTTAAGAGCACTGCTAATTCTGTGTGAGATGGAGAGGCCTCAATGGCCTTTGCAAAACTGATTTTCACACTGCCAAATATTTATTTATTATATTTTGTTTTGAAGACCATCCAGTTCTGATTTCTAGAAACAGGATTTTACATGCTAGAAAATTATGTTTTCTAGCATAATTTAATGTTTGAGTCACTTAAAAATTCAAACGAAAAGGGCTTTTTGAAAATTCTGGAATATGAGTAATGCATATTTGATACGGGTCAAAGGAAACAAATATGTCAATATAAATTCCTGTTCAGCACAGAGAAAGTCGGCCTATAGTGTCTGGCTTTTGGCACACCACCGTGTTAATGGCTGGTTATTGGTTACATCTACTTCCCTTGGGCAAATCAGGGATGAGCAATAGAAGTACTCTCTCTCTCGAAGAGACACGCACAGCAAAGCTACTGTAAGTGTGCACATTGCATCAGTCTTTTAATTTGACAATTTTTCAACAGTTGATGTCCCACTGTTTTTCTTCAAACTACGGACTGTATGTTTTAACATATCAGCCTGAAACGTTTAATCACAGCTTTCCAAAAGAGTGATCAGAAGAAAAAAAGTGCCTTTGTCTAAAAGCTGTAATGGGTGCAAGGCTCACCCAGGCCATGCAGAGAAGACTTGGTGAAGCTGTCAGTGGGAATCAGAGCTGCTACTGTGACGGACGGTTTCAATATTGATTTCATAAATAAACAAAGCTAACCATCGATCCTAATGTTATTTTGCATTTCAATTACTGCTCCGAAACATAACCTTCAAACAACTGGCCGTTCAATACCAATAGCCTTCACTGATAAACACCCATGGAGTTGCCCACCTTACATCACATTTTCTTACCAAGTGTGAATTAGTGGACCTCGAACTTTCCCTCCACTACATTTAGGAGTGTTTGAAAAGCCGCAGTGAGCATTAATATCTAGAGGGATTCATGTCACACAACACTAATGGAGAGAAACATATGAAACATGGCAATCGTGACAAACAAAGAAGACTTTGTGTTTTCTTGTCACTCTACAGTTTTCAGTATGTTTTCCAAGTGTGTTACTATAACAATACCTCTTTTCGTGACTCAGTTATTTCTCTCAACTTCTGTGTTCTAGTTGGTGCGTGCGTATATGCGTGCGTGCATGCATGTGTGTGCGTGTGTAAATGAGGAGGAGCCCTTCAATGTTGGAGCAACAGGAAGAAGTGCTGACGCACCATGTCAGTGATAGCACTCTGCTGCCACAAGGGCATGAGAGCCCACGTAGGCTAGCATTATCCTTCTAGACTAATGGACCTGGTTATTTTTAAACAGATTCTCACACTGCGGTGGAGGTGTCCAAGGTTACAATGGATGGGAAATCAGGAGGGACACATGCGGTGACGGTTGGTGGTTTCTGTGCGGGTGGATGTTGTGAAATAGCCAAAGAGGCATGGTAGCTAATCACTGAGAGGTGAAAGGCCAAACATCAGATAGGGTCTCAAGGGACAGCATGTTATAATAACAGTAACATCTTCCAAAATGTACCAATAATATAAAAAATTGAATTGTGTACTGCAATTAGCTTTATGCCATGTTAGTTAATATGAAAAGAAAAAGTTAACTTGCTGTATGATCAGTTTTCACAGTATTAAGTAGAATGCACTGGGATCCAGATGAAGAAATATAAAACACAAGAACAAGTCTGGATTTTGCATGCTTTTCTTATGCTTTCTTTTCCCAATTAACTGCCTGGGGAATAAAGCACCACTGCAAATGAATGAGTGACTTTAATGTGGCAGGTCCTTAAAAACCAGCCTAAGCGCTAACAAGTATGAACCCGAATACCTCTGCAGCTACAAAACAGTGAAGCACTAGAGAGAGTCAACATAGTCTGCACCCCCATTTGTCCCTGGATAGGAACAACATGCTCCCCCCCCCTCCCCGCTCAGCCTGAGCTGAGTGACATATTTACAGTGAAAGTAAAGATACTAGATACCAGAAATGAGAAGGCTCCAGCGTGGCCAGTGGACTCAGGAATCTCTCTAATGAATTGGACAACAAAGCCCTGTTGGTACAAGGAAGAAGTATTTAGAATTGGATGACAAACGGAATTTTAAAACATTAGGTTTTCTTTAAAAGACACATATCCCAACAACTCCTAAAATCTCTGGGAGATGAGGAGGGCGCGATTGGGACAAGTGGGAAGGCTGGTCAGCTGGGCTGGACGCTGCAGCTACAGAGGCTCCACCAGCTCCTGGCTCATAGCGGGGTGGCCATTCTCAGCCAGGAGCCTCTTCTGGTAATGTATTCTGAAACCAAATTACCGTAAGCTGATCCCATCTGGATAGTGTCTGTGCACGGCTGCTTTGGTTACCCACCACTGCCTCTGGCCTGCGATAGCATCTCCATGAAGACAGCAAAAATCTGATTAACCCAATAACAATGAAACACTTGGTCAAAGAGCAAAGAGCTTTTAACTTAAGATACACTAATGCAATTCCCTCGCCTTGTTTTCTGAAACCTAATAAGAATCAAGCACAAGGACTGCTGGAGATGGGTGTTTGCAGGCTCTAATGCAGCAAGCTGGGAATGAAGTCAGATAAATTGAAATCTAATTCATCATTGTGTGCTAACTTCTTTCTGCTTCTCTAAAAAATACATTAAAAAGCTCTTATTTCATGAAGGTAAATTGGATAGCGTAGTTAGTTCACAGCAGTGGCTCTGCCAAGGCTTAAGGAAAGCGAGGGTGTTGATGGAACATTTAGAAGCAGAAAGAAGTCACATCTCAATTCACTGCCGCTCAGACGGTGTGTGTTTTCCATCAAGCACCGAGGAAATCAAACTGACAATCCTCAGCGTTGGCTGACTTCTGAGTGGCGCGAACTGCCACTGTAATACAAGATCAACAACAAGCCTGTCAGCCTCATACAGTAAATGGATCATCACACTGCATGAGCCAAGAGATATTTAGACTCAAACAAGTCAAGCAAAAGTAAATAAGGTCGCGCGTAATGGGCTCCACACCAATGTAAAAAAACAATTTTGATCAAATACATATCATAAAGAAACTTTCAGTAAAACCTGTGTTATCAGAATACGTGGTAATAACTTCCATGTGCTCATATTTCTAAATATGGCCATTGTGCAAGAGGAGCGTGTCTTTCTATTCTGAAGGCAAACCTCTGCTTCCATCTAATTACCAGGCAGTGGCGAAGCCCTCGGGTCAATCTATAGAGTGTATACTACAGTGATTCCACAACACTGCTGTGCTAATTACATGGAGCAAATACGTCCCACTAATCCTCTCAACCAAGCATCACGACCACGTCCAGCCCACAGTGAGGGGCTGCAAATGCCGCTGCACAATTAGCAGAAGAGAGCCACTGCTGAACCAAAATTAACAGCACACAATGCTGGAGAGAGACCACAAATAACTGACTGTCCGTAGGTAGACATGCAAGCAGGAAAATGCTAATTTGGCTTTTATCATAATTTCTACATGCTATTGCGACAGATTTTTAGGAGTTAGAAAAAACACTATTATTACATCCATATTTTACAAACTAAAATTGATACAACACCTACAATAAGTCATTGAAGTAATTTATACATCAAACACCTGTTCGCAACTCAGCTTTGAAAGAGTAAACGCTTTTTTCACCTTTATTTTAAATGCTATCTGTATCCATATTAATCAAAATTATGAACATGGGGCATGTAACTGCTTTCTTGTGTCGACAGTGTCATTAAATATTAATCCGTATTTGCTTTTATTATATACACATTCCCTATCAGTGCTCACCATCACAAAATCTCTATTACTAACGCAGTTACTCAATATGTGACTGTAATGCTTTGGAAAAGACTAACATATTAACAAACACAAACATTAATATATATTAATATATATGCAATATATTACTGAAACCTATTTGCCAATTACAAATTTAGGAACTTATTATTTTACATTTGATAAACTTGAGTGTGACATTTAAATTAAAAATACATTTATGAATTTTGCCAGATTAACCAGAAAGTGTGTCAAAGTCTAATAAAGTCAACTGACGCTGAAAAACATTTTACATTGAAAATGTCAATGTCTTTGTTGCAATGAATGTGATTTAAGATGTGTTGGAAAGTGCATTTGTAGGAGAAATCATTTAAAAATGAAAAATGTCTCCTTAGACTTAGTGATAATCATAGCTAAAAAATGTAAAATGTGCATATATGGTGGGGTGGTGTAAAGCTCTGTTTAAAAGTGCAATATGAATTTTATACCTTTTGCCTTCAAATTAAGGGAATACTACAGTGATAACTACAATAAAACACAGAAATGCCCACTCTGTTACTGCTGTTTGTGTAATTTTGTATTAAGCTGTATCTGTTAGAGAAGTGAATAATCCATTTTAGAGGAAAAACAAAGGAGATTAGTGCATATATGTCTAAGAAAATAATGTGTTTTCTAGAATTACCCTTTGAATTTGTGGTGATTAATGCCCAAAGTAAAGAATATCGGTAAACAGATGGGTCAAGTATAGCAACACACACTGACAGTTTTCAGCTGTCTAACTTTACACTGAATTAGTTCCTGTTAAGTATTTTCAGTGCATGTAGTGCACAGTAGTTTAAAATATAATGAATAATAATAATTAAAAAAACTCATCAATTATGCTGTCATTAAAAAAATCTTCATTACAAAGTTCAGTTGCAAGAACACTCAATTTGGGCAAATGTTAAAAATGCACAATTTAAATTGGACTGTAGACATTTTTCAAGAAACTGAATGAAATAAAAATAAAAAGTATCAGGCAACTGTAACAGATGTTGAAATGTCTTTAAACATCTGATTAGTCTTCCACAAATCACCACTTTTGCATATATACTACGTTATCAATAAATATATTATAAATAGCATATAAGATAATCAGAAATTATGTAAAAATGATCTATAAATTTAAACAACTCTTTACACAAGCCCAATGCTTTAGTCTGTGTTTTTCACACATTAACAGGGATGTGCTACATTAATATTGTTTCCAATAAAAAATCAATCACAATTTAAGGCAGCTTATTTTATATCAAATGTAAGTTATGGATGGTTTTACAAAGTTAAAGTGTGGTAGGTGTGAGTTCAGACTGGCTGGGACAGACCTGCCAGCTCGCCGAGGTTACAGGGTCCTTTCATTCGTCTTTCTCTGGCTGAAAATATTGCAGTGTATAATTTATCCTCTCCAATTCCACGGATTTGCGTTAATCTCATCTCCTTAAAATATTATTCTCATTCTCCCTGGGCGATTCCCGATCCGGGAACAAAGCCATCAGCAAACAACCTCCTAACCCAACCGGACAGGTACCCCAAATTCTTTAGGAAAATAATACATACTTAACAGGGGGGCACGCTAAATCAATCAGCCATGCTCTGAATGAAATTTATAAAGACTGGCAAACATGATGTGCTCGCACAATAAATCTACACACACATACACAAACACATTTGCACCTGCCCTGTTGCTCCATACTGCCAAGTCCTACATGATTTAAGAGCCCGTAAAACAATGAACAAGAGAAAGTGCATGCTTAAGAGTGCGAGTAGGTGTGAGAGGGAACGTACATCACTGCTGAAACAAGAAAAAGTTGGTTGGGTTCAAGAGACAAAACTAGAGCAGACACTGTTAAAAGAGCAGGGCGGACGACGGGGAAGAGACAAGAACTGAATCACAACAGAGGAACAGTGAAAGAAGGAATTAAAGAAAAGGAGGTGCACCTACTGATTGTGATAGCTGAGAGGGTCTGGAAGACAAAGTTCTGAAATGTCCATCAGTCCAGTTTTAGCATTCCAGGAATGAGAGGAAGAGGAAAGAGAAGACAACTGAGACCCGCTTCTTCCCCCCAAATGATAGCACGGCACCCTCAGAGACAACGCTGCCGAACAGCCCCTCCAGCACCGCTCCCCCCCAGCCTGCACAGGTATGTTGGGCTCTGATGGACTGAGTGTGTGTGAGCATGTGTGTTGCGTATGTGCGTGTGTTTATGTGTATATATGTGTGTGTGTGTGTGTGTGAGAGAGGAAGAGTGTCTGAGTAGTATGTGAGTGAAGGTGTGTGTGTATGACAGCGAGGGAGAGAGTGAAGGGAGGGGAGGGACAGACAGACAGACAGAGTGGTAAAGGGGGGAGAGAGAGAGAGAGAGAGAGAGAGAGAGAGAGAGAGAGAAAGAGAGAGAAGCGCAGGCAGCAGCGGGATGAGCGCTAAGATGGAGAGAGCACGAGAGCGCGAGCGAGAGGAATGACTCTTTCCATGGTCGGGATAGGGCTCTTTAAGACTCAAGGGCTTGATGAATATGGAACAGCTGCTGTTGGCTGGCTCCGAGGGGCAGGACTTAAAGCGACAGAGGGGCCGGCGGAGCACCGAGGAGGAGGGATCCAAACGCTCACACACACACACACACACACACACACACACACACACACACACACACACACACACACGCCACACATAGCTCACACACAGTGAGCAGTGAGATTTGGGATGTTCAAACCTCAAAAATTCAAGCAGAGATGAAGATAACAAATAAAAGCTTAAGAAAAGCTTGATTTGTTTATTTCTGCACTGACTTGTAGAAACATTGACTGCATTTAATAGCCAAAGAAAACTATCTTTAAACATTTTTCTGTAATCTACATTTCATGAATTTGCAAAGAAAATCATTTTTGTTTGAGTGTCTACATCCTGTTTGCATGCTTGTATTAATATTCACCGCAATGATATGAAACAAAGCCAAAGGGAAGCCAAAGCAATACACTTCACACGACGACAACAGAGAAGTTCACCAAGCGGCTGGCATACCAGAACTTGACTACAACATAAAGAAAAAAAACTTACTGTAATCCACTCCATGCATTTTTAAGATAACAAAATGTAGCCTGTGCTGTTATATAACACACAATAAAGTCAAATGTGACACCAGCCTAAGCCACACTATAGAAGCACCAGCGAGCAGTCGAGTGCATCTGCAGCACTTCACTTTCAAAAAGCAATAGCTTTCAAACCACTAAGGACAGTAAATGTATTTATTGAGCTGTGTCGCTAGCTCCATTTGCGGGTGTTACATGTGAGGTACCATTGTGAAACCTTTCACCACCTGTGCGAGATGATCTCAAGCCATAACTCATATTCTGGAAGCCCATCAGCTTCTAAAGCAGCGGAAAATCCTGCTCTGTCTTCTCTAACCCCAGCTTTAGAATCGCCTGTGTTTCACTGTTGATCGAGCTCAGTAAGAATGCCGAGAATGCAGATACCATTTCACAGTCAGTGAGGGTCTCCATGTTACTGTATCCCCACATTATAAGAACAGAGCTTACCATGGCATCTTATTGGAGAAATGAGCAGTCCGACAATGGCTGACACTTGGCTGAGTCGAGCAGAAAGAAACAGCAGCGTGCCCGCTTCTCTAAAACTCACAAGGTGCCTGACAAACAGTCTTCAGCTACTTCAGTAAAAAGAAGGGTGAGCGAGGAGGAGCTGAGATCTACCAGCACATTCACGCAAAAAGGTGTGTTTGGTCGCACTGCTGCTCTCCAGTTTTCCCTGCTGAACAGGGACTGCATAGCCCTTGGAGAGGAATCCAGTTCCATTCATCGGCTCACGTTTCCATAATCAATGCAAAAACATCACGCAATCCCTATTGATCATCACAGGCCCATTGATGTGCAGCAATAGTGCCTCCACAGTGGCACGGATCACACAGCAGCTGGTCTCTTTTTTGCGACAAAAACAAATGACTAAATAAATGGAAATCCAATTAAGATTAATGCCAAATCAAACACCTGTCATTTTAATTCCTTAAAGAGGAATAAAACTGCCATTAAATACAGTCCTCAGACTTCAATAAGACACAAAACACAGGACAAAAAAAATCAAACAAAACATAGGACACAAAGTATACAGATTATTGCACTTTATATTATTGATTAGAATTCTAATTTAGCTTGAAATTCAAATTTTCTGATATTTATTCAAGTTGTGGCTCAGTTGGGATGTAAAAATATTTTAAAGTATTTCAAGGATAGCTTAGTTAAAGTAACTAAAACTGTCAAACAATCCTTCATTATGTGTCAAATCACAGCACATATTCTATTAGTATAAATAGCTGATACAGCACAGTTTAAGTCAAGAGTTACTACTCGACAGAGAATCACAAGAGGGGGTACTTTCTCATGACAGACGCAATATTATCCTGGTATCTAACCTGTGTACTGTCTTTCATGTTGATAACTGCCTTCACTTGATGAATCACATTTCTGCATATTTTCCTTTGGCCTCCCTCCTAAGGCATTGGACTGACACCACACAGACTTTTTGTCACGACAGTGTGAGCTATGAAAGCACTGCTGCTGCTATCACTGCTTCTTATCAGCTCTGTTATGAAAAAAATAAAAAATCACGGCATGTGACAGCTGATTTGACAGGAAGGGATCAGATACAAATAAAGAATAGAGCAGCACTAGGCAAACACTCGATCACACGTGGCACTAACAAAGTTAGTGGAGTGTGGCGACCGGGAGAACGACTGTCTTCTTGACTATCTAACATCTTAATTTGTTTTTTTTGTTTTGTTTTATTTTAATGACTGAGATTGGTTTTTCATGGCATCAGAAACATCTGCATGTATTCAATCTGTGCAGCTCACATGTGCGTGTGTGTGTGTGCGTGTGTGTGTGTGTGTGTGTGTGTGTGTGAGTGTGTTTACATGTGCTGTCTGTGTGGGCGGTGCAATAAGAAAACACTGTACAGTAAATTAACTTGTCAAAAGGAGAAACATTAAGCAGTCTGGTCACCTAAAGAGAATTTACTACTATTGATAACACATCTATGAGTGTCATAAAAGAATATGCATGCATACAGCAGAACTTAAACATAACACCAACTAATGTTTTCCAGTTTAAACAGTGCTGAAGTTAAATGTACACATGCTGACCTTCACAGAGCAACAGGCCTAATGATAATGTTGCTTCAATCAACTTCCTAATTGACGAGTCAATTTTATACAAAATGTCATTAAAGTCTGGTGATGCAAACAAGTTGGGAGAGAGAGAGAGAGAGGGAGAGTATAAAGCTAGACAAGCCAGCATCCTTAAAACTACACTTTAACGCAACTAAATCTGCATTGTTTAGTGGTTTGCATTTAACACTTGTGCCACAGCTGGGCCCTGTACAGTCGCCATATTTAACCTTTCCATGCAAACAGTAATGGTCAAATCGGTAACTCGAGTCAGCAGAGGACGATGTGGCAGGTGCGCGTGCACGGCCACATGCCTCAATTAGAGCGAACCCGCGTGCACGCGGATGTCATTTACAGTAGCTACAGGTGCGTCGAAGCGCAATTTAAATGAGCACGAACATGTTTAAACTCTTCAGACAAAAACAAACAAAACAAAAAACTGCACGAAACTGGGAAGAAGAAGAAGAAGAAGAAGAAGAAGAAGAAGAAGGAAAAAAAGCAAAAGCAAAACAAGGTGCGCGGAATGTGCTTGATGATGGTGTAGTGTTCGCTACCTTACTCGGACAAGTCATGTCACCTCGCCGGCTGGGCGCAGCGCACGGTGGACGCGGTGTCTCCAGGTGGTGGTGACGGTGGTGACGGTGGTGGTGGTGGTGGTGGTGTGGCTCTGTGTGTCGGAGCGCGCCGTTTAACTGGCACACGCGGCAGCCACACTATCAACTCCTCCTCCGGCGCGCGCCCTGCGGCTAAACCAAACACCTCCACCGGCGGCGGGACCCCGGGTGAGCGGGGTCAAGCGTGACTCAAGGGAGGGAGGGAGAGAAACCCACAACAACAACAAGTCTGTTGGGAGGAAAACAATAAGTTAGAAATGTCGCCGGCTCGTCTTGTGGCTTTCACTCCCACTTTTTGTTTCATGTCTTAAAAAAAAGAAATACACCTTTAAAATGTGAGCGTCCACCGAGGCAATTTTTATTATTCGACCCTTATTATTATCATTTTATTTTTACTGCTCCCTGGATTCCGACAGGTACCTCAACCGGCAAGGAAGCTCAGTCAGTCAGTCCGTCCGTCAGTCAGTCCGTCAGGCAGCGGGTCCTTCCTCAGTGCCTCTGTGCGCCTGTACAGCTGAGGTCCGCTGAGGTCTCTGCCACAGGCTCCAACACGGTTTATCTTGCCTCTCCTGCTCGTCGCACCCCGGGGTGCGGTGGGCAGCCTACATTTCACCTGAGAAAACGGCAGGTGACGGCAGACGTGAAAAGGCTGAACACCACGGCAGCCGGCTGGTTTCCACTTTGGATGAATAAATAACAGGACAATAGCAGTGTCGCGTGTTGCAGAGATCATAGTCGCTGTATCACATCACCCTGGCGTCCACAGACTCCATTTGATTTGATTTTTAGGGGACTATCCGAATATATATATATATAGTAAACTATAGTTATATATTTGTTGGCATGTATCTAACTGTGGGTGGGACGCTGTAAAAGCCACCATGTGAAAGTAAACTATGATCAATGTGTATTGATCCCTGGTGTTCCTCGTGGCCTATTTTGGGGTCAGCTGGCAGTGTTGTGGCCAAAGCTCACATATTCAAACAAACATCAGCATGTAGGCTGAAAACAAATAAAATGTACATTTTCCCAGCAGCACGCCTACAACGTCTGGGCCCTTTTTCGTTTTAAGAAATGTGATGCAAAGATTTGAAATTGTGAATATGCTTTCTGTTTTAGCTCGTCCCATGAACGGTTTTCCTCCACGCATTTCACATTGTCCATCATTGACCGACTGCCTCAGCTGTGGAACAGGAGCATAAAGCCAGCTGACAGCAGCAACCAACTCTATTATCTCCACTAGAGGGAGGGCTATCTCACAACAAGGCCACCAAGGAGCTGCAGCAGAGGCACTTTTATTTATTTCTTTATTTTCCCAGGGTGATAGTGTAATTCATAAACTGAATGAATGACAGTCAGGACAGTGCCAACAACCAGGCGCACAATGGAGACTCGCCTGCATTTACTCCTGAGCACAAAAACCTATCCATTACAAAGGTGTAATTATTGTCCTTAGTAGATTAATTCATGCTGAAAGATAGAAATGGGTTCGAGGCTATTGATGTAATCATTTCACTGAGCAAATTAAGTGACATTAAAAGAATGATATTGTCACCATGAAAGTATCATTGATTCTTTTCGAATGCAATTAACTGTATTTGAAAATGGGACCTGCACGTTGAGCTGCACAAAGAAGCGCTGAGGATCACTTCATTTGTGAGAGATATAAAGACCAAATTATCCCATCAAAGAGAAAATCTATAAATGTAATGGCACGGCGCTTCGGCACTAAGGAATGACAACAGCGGTTCTGTTCAGTTCCCTCTGTTAGGTGTAGTACTACCAGTGAGCGGCTTTCAACAACCCACAGAAAGATTATCCAGACTGCGACTCGCTCAATTTATGAATTCACATGTGATTTTGTTTTATCGGCCAACATAAACAACCCTCTCTTAAAAATAGGAGCTGTGTGATGTATGGCCATAATATGTAATGTCATTGAGATATTGCCAGGAACTGTCATTGCTAATAAATAGAAGAGTGATTTTATAGAGTTTTCAGTTTCTACGCTTAAGGTTCTTGCTTAATATAGTTCAAATAGCTGAAACGATCAATGGATTAGGTGATCGACTGAAAGTCAATTGGCAATTGTTTTAATAATCGATTCATCATTTAAGTAATTGTTAAAGCAGAAATTTCAAACATTCCCTAGTTCCAGCTTCCCAAATGTGAGGTTTGCCTGCTTTCTTTTCTTTATATCATTCTAACCTGGATATGTTTGGGGTCTGGACTGTCAGTCGGGCAGAACAAGCAGTTTGAAGACGTCACCATGGGATTCGGGAAGTTGTGATGGACATTTTTCCACTATTCTCTGCCATTTTGTTGACCAAAAAATGTGTTGATTGGCCAAAAAAGAGTTTTCTCCATAATGAAAGTAATCGCTACCTGCAGCCTTCAGACAAGCCAATGCTAGCTCACGTACAGAAGTGTTGCGAAAACATTCACCTGGAATGCACTCAATTGTCTCATCCAACGCGATATTATCCACAAAAACATGTTCATATATTTGAGGATTGAAATGAACTGACTACCTCCTTCAAATGTAATTTCATGGGGTTTTCTTATGGTTTTCTGAATGTCACCAAGAAATAAATTATGTTAATGGCCGTCATCACAAAGAGCAAATTTAATTCTCTCCATTCCTGCTATTGTACTTTGATGGCTAAAGCGGAGAACACTGGAATGGACCCATGACACAAGTCAAGCACTCAAGCACTTCTGAATTCAAAAGTATAAGCTCACACACTGATTCACATTTTTGTCAACACTTATATACTTCAGATGTACATGTACACTACTGGTATTTTGGTAATGTGCGTCGTTTTGTTGACTTTCCGTAGCTCCGCTGTGAGTTTTGATGGATTCCAACAAAAGCGTGCTTGGGCAGCAGTTACTGGTCCACACAGCTCCCTAACCCAATTACAGTGTTGGTAATGCAGTGAAAAGAAATTCAGCGCAGAGGCAGCGAGGCAGGCAGAGAGAGAACAACATTTCAGACACAGCTACTGATATGACGTCCAAGCATCAGATGAATCGGGCATCAATCTCCAGTCCCGCTCAAAAATGCTACATAATTCAAACCCAAACATTTTTCTCTGCTTGATTCAAACCAAATCAGAGGGCCCAAAGCCTTTCTCCCTCCACCTGCTTTCAGCCACCCTCCATCCCACCCACGCCTAAATTTCATTTAGGAGACATCTTTCTCCCTTTCCCTCTCTCTGTCATGCTCTCTACATCGCTGTCTCTTCTCTCTCTTTGAATTCACTGCGCCGTAGCCCTTAGATTTACTTGCTTAACAAATATGGACAGGGGGCCTAAGTGGTTTTTGAAATCTTCGAATGGACTTTGGAGTGCCTGTGCTGTGCTGGGTGACAACAGTCTCTGTGTCTCTCTCTCCCTCTAACCCATGTGTGTGTGTGTGTGTGTGTGTGTGTTTGCCCAGTTGTCTGTCTGTTTATGTTCATGTCTGTTTATGTTCATGTCTGTGTGTGTGTGTGTGTGTGTGTGTGTGTGTGTGTGTGTGTGTGTGCACGCACGTCTATGGCTTTCCCATGCTCTCCCAGACTCCCTGGCTGGGAGATGGCAGCGCTTGCTGGAGCGGCAGTCTGGAAATGAGATAAGGATGTCTGATTCATAGGATCTGACAGGAAATCTATACTCTGCAATGTTTATAATCCAGCCATTACTACACAGCCAAATGAAAGAACAATAATCCAATCATTTACTCCATATTTACCTGAGGCAGATTCTCGGCTTTAAAGGCAAAGTGCATTGCACAGTGACGGAGGCTGTAAAACGGCTGATATAGGTGAGGGTGAGGGTGTTGGGGGGCAGTTTCTAGCTCAGAGAGAGGAGAACATCGAGGAGGGTGAGGATGGACTGTCCTCTGGGGAGATGTGGGGCTGCAGGAGATGGGATGGTTCACCTGTGTGTGCTCAGCAGGGTTAAGGGTCACTCATTACTCATCATTAAGGCCCCATTGATTTGTGAGTAATTTACAAAAAAGGGAATAACTAGATTTTATGAAATGTGAGTTTAAAGGTTACAGAGATGAGCTCTAAAATGTCCCTGAATGAGAGTGGAGAAAAGAAATTCCTCAGCACACATGTACTGTATTAGCAAAAGGCTTCTACTATTACAAAGCTTATGCAGTTTAAAGGAGAGGTGTAATTTGGCTCCCTCACACTGATCCCGTGTCATCTAAAACAGAGAAGTCCATAGAGGTAACGTCTCTACATATGCAAAGAGGAATTCTCTGGTGGGGGTTCACTTATCATAGAGTCTTTCATGGACAGTATGAGCTGCTCTTCTTGTGTACAAGGGGGGAGGTTTATCTTATTTGGAAAAGTGAAGGGGGCCTGCCCTTATCTGTCAATAAACAGTAATTAGATTTTGTGGCTGATAGCGTCGATTGGTTTCTAATCTAGCTGTCGCCCTAGACGTGTGTAATTAAAATCCTGATTGATAAAGGGGCAGAAGCCCGCCCACGCCACCACTTTACCAGACCCTACCCCCGACCCCTTCAAAACACAAACAAGCGAGAGATATGAAAGGCCTGGGGAGAAAACTGCACTACTTATTGATCAGCTCTATCTGCCTTCCTGTCAATGCCCTTTTCCCACAATGGAGGGGTTGGTACAAAGGTTTCCCACGTAAAACTTCATAGCTAATCTTCATCTGTCAGTTTTTATTCGCTGTAAAAAATTAAACCAAAACAACCGACATTATACTTATGACAACTAAAATTTGACCACTTGCACTCTCACCAAAAACAAAAAGACATTTGCATGTGTTTGTGTGAAATTCCCTGTCTATAATAAGAAATTAAAACATGCCACTAATGAGGGAAAGCTTACTGTGATTGTAATGCAATCAAGGAAAAACACCCCTTAGGCGATACAGAGATGAAAAAGGAACAATGCATTTTATCTATTTAACTAATGGGCCTGTGAACACAAGAATAAGGTCCAGACAAACACACATACATACACACACATGCACACACACAGGTGAATGTCAAACCTGCATCACGCATTAGACAAATAAGGCTGTACCTTCAAGTCAGAATAATCCCACAGAGAGTAGCCAGGCTGAAAGATGTTCAGAAGCATGGCCTCCAGACTTCACTGTCATCAGGGTCCATGCAGACCGACGAGGCAGGATAAAGGCTACGTGCTGTCTAAGTTCTGGAGAGAAAGGGACAATAAAGAACGTGAAATAGTCAGAGAGGACAGCGGGACAGAGAAAACACATCAGGCAAAGAGGTATCCAGTGAAGTGAGCTTGCATGTTTAGCTGCTCCAGCCAGTAAATATCTCATCATGACCCAAACTTCAGAAGGGTACCATGATGGCAGGAGAGGCACATAATCTGTTTTATAGAGTCAAATTTTGACTGGTTGTCTGCAGGAATTTTTAAGCTCCGTAAACTTGGGAGAGAGTGCAGACTGCAGGCCTGTGACCTTTCTCGTCTGACACTGGTCACCTGCTGTCACATGTGAGGGCTGACCCACAGCAGTGAATGATGGCTGCATACTCTGCTTCACCCCCCTCCATGAAACAAACACACTGCACACACACACACACACACACACACACACACACACACACACACACACACACACACACACACACACACACAAAATGACCCCACACCCGAGGAGAACCA
>JAVQJF010088160.1:0-20337 GCA_036023855.1 Gadopsis marmoratus
AGCAAAGTTCATATAGAGCAAGTGTATTTAGACCAGCTGTATGTATGTATGTATTTGAGACCCAACAATTCCCATCCTGAGCAGCACTAGGCGACAGTGGCGAGGAAAAACTGCAGGCAGAAAACTCGAGCAGGACCAGGACCAGAACCAGAACTAGACTCTGGGTGGACGGTCATCTGCCTCGACCGGTTGCAGGTTATGTCATTTCTTTAATCCGTCTTAAACTAAGTAAAACCAACAATTCGCCATTTTATGGGGGGGGGGAGGTTATGTGGCGTACTATTTCTTGGCCGCGACTTCCTGGAGTGTTCTGGTTGCCTGGCAACTGGTCCTGAAATCTCAAACCATTCTTTAACAGTAACATCAGTGTGATGTGGTGAGAAAGACAAAAACAAAGTTTCAGACGTGGAAGGAGGCCGGCTGAAAGACAGTTTCCCTATAGTTGGGATCAATAAGGTATCATCTTATCATTAACGTAAGCATTCTCCTGTAATGGCTCGATGTGAGGTCCAGTGCACGCTCTGGACCTCACATCGAGCAGGATAGTGCTTCATATTAAGTGTCTGAAATTTGAAGATCCCCGAGATAAATGAGTCCAGCGTTATCATCAGCGAAGGGAGAGAGAAGATAATGCACCTCACGGCTCACTGAAGTGCTTTTAAATAGGTTTTCTTGGTGATTGTTTTATTTTAAGTTGTTGTGTCATTAATGGGATGGGGAGCAACCGTGATGATCCACATCAACAACCAGCGCGACTGCTATGCTGCAATAACATGTAATGTGATTCCTGTGGCCTCTGCAACACCTGGGCCTCCGTGTTTCCCACAGAACACAATTAAAAACAACACCTGAGTAGGAAACGGAGAAGAGTTTTGTTACCAAAACGAGACGGAGCATAATCTCCCATCAACTGTTTGGTTCAGCCGGGAGCCTCTGGTGTTGTATTGAATCATTCATCAATTCCTAAATTTGCTAGCTACCGTAACCCGCCGGCAGAGCGGCCGCAAGCCTCGTCATTTCCATTTGGGTCAGAGTGGAGCCGTCTGTTACATAAGCCCAGTCCTGTCTGCAGAAAATTCCTACACTGGGGCACGACGACGACGACCCAAGGCGTCTTGGTGGGAGGAAAAACAACGCAGATTTATTATTTAGCTCTTTTAGGAGAACGGGACATCCGACCCGCCTCAGGTCATTCACAGTACTTTAGTAAAAGTCTTAGCATATATGTCTGTCTGTATAAAGAGAAGAGAGGAAAACCAGGAACAAGACGGATGTGCAGCAGTTGTAGAAGTGCATTAGCAGACTGAGGCATCGGGACGCCTCACTGTGGGTCTGTAAAAGCCCGACTCTGCTCTGACCCCAGAGGGATTTAGAGACAACTCGTACTTACTGACCTTTCCCTTGAAAACAGCTCCTACTGAAATAAGTACTGTGCCATTATTCTGCCTTTCAGAGGCCTCTAGAAGGTATTTCGTGGAGTACTAGTTTATAAATCAATATAAACTGAGAGCCCGTAATACTTGTGCCAGACGATTGTTCCGATGAGAAAAGCCATGTACTGTCGGCGTTTGCGAGGACAGAAACCTGAACACAGAGCACACTCTGTGACATGTTGTCTGCACCCCGATGCTGCTAAAGACTACTTTCAAAATCAAAGGGCACGTTGATAGATGTCAGCTGCATTCACATGCTATTATTTACTATTCTATAAGTCCTGGCCGACGTGGCTCCGCTTGAGCCTTTTGGTCATCACAAGACAGGAGCACGAAAGAGTGGTTTTATGTCCGGTTTCTCCAACCAGCTGCATCATATGAGCCGGAGAAGAGACACAGGAGGTAATTTAATAACTTAATTCCCTCTGAGTAATTAAACGCTGCTTCCTCTTCTATACAGAGGTCCATTTATATCGTCAACTACATTTTCCTCTTACTCAGTTTAGTTTTGGTTAGCAAACACTCTCAGCTCTGACCCTCTCCGTATCTAAAGTCTGAGCAGGAGAAACGTAGCTTCGCCTCTACAGCTCACACTACAAGTATTTCAAAGCAGTTTATGTACAGCGGTACTGCATATATTGTAACTGTAACTCAACACTTTGAGGTTGCAGGCAACGTGACGGAGAAAATAATGCGTTTAGGCCAAAGCACAGTTTGCACCAGGACACATTATAACAGCAGAGAGGACACAAGCATACACACAGGTTAACACACACAAAAAAGTATTATCTGTCAAATCTGTCCTTTTAGTAGCATCTACTGGCAGCTGTAGAAACTACATCTGCAAACAACTCCTACACACACACACACACACACACACTGCATTCATCTCCTGCACAAAGTGACAAACAGCAAGACAGGCACCGTGAAACACCGCTGGATGTTTGTAAAATGTTAGCTAACATCATACAGCGGTGGGCTGACATTTCCCGTGATGCAGTGACAAAACACATTAGCCTACGTGGCTAACATCAGCTAGTGAAGTGAAGCTTCTGTGCTGCAATGAACGGATGCAAAAAGTCTTATTTTGTGTTGCTACAGGCAGCCTGAAGCTTTCTCCTCGAAGCGATAATCAATCCGACGACAAAACTGTCGACCCGATGAAGTTTGTGTGCTGACACAGAAACCAGATGGTGCTGCAACAACAACAACAACAACAACAACACCACCAACTCATCTCATTAATTATTTGTCATTAGCAACTGGTACAACAGCTGAAGAGGACCTGGATTACTAGTCCTTCCTGTAGAAATTAAAATAATTAAAAAAAAAACCCAGACAGATGCCATTGTGTTGTGCTGGACGGCGCTGGTTTTGATAAATCTCTCTCTGAGGGACTGACCGTGGGGAAAACACGTGCGATTACACACGGAATGCAGCTTCACGTCACACGTGGGCCGAGATGTGAAGCCGACATCAGAGGCAGCGACACAATGTTGTCTATGATAGCGAGAGAACATTACAGCCGTTAAAGACTGCGGCTCGGTCTGCTGAGGTGTGTGGTTATATACTGTGTGTGTGTGTGTGTGTTTGGTTTAGTGTGCATCTGTGTACTGTGCATCCAGATGCCTTAACATTAAAACATTTGCGACAGCGTTTCAAGCGAGCTCAATTCCCATTTGCTAATCCCGCCATGCCTGTGGGTGAGCAGCAGCAGTGTGCAGCCACCTCGTCCTGCAGTAATTGATTTGTTTGAAGTCACCCAGGAAGTGGAGGCGGAGGGCTGCTGGTGACGTGTCTCCGGACAAAAGAAGCATAAGCCAGGATTAATCGGGATTAACGAGGAGAAATTCTGATGGACAGGACAAGAAAAAGCACAAAAATAAAAGAAATAAGAAGCCCACAGGCTCAGTGTACTCCTCCTAACCAGAATCTGAACAGATTAAAATGACATGGTTCTAATTGGCAGGTGGAGCCAACAGCAGAGCGGCTTGTGTTAACGTACAAATGTGTGGTCGTGTCACTGACCGCCTGTCTGTGTGTCTGTAGACGTGTTTGTGCTCGTGATTGATGCAAGTGAGCGTGAGAGAGAGAACGTGTGCACAGCCGGGGGGGTGATGCTCCACCCATCACACGGCCCAAACGTCCAGTCACTCGGGCCAGTAAACTCACCTTGAGATGACTGAACACCGACCTTCTCAGAATCAGAGACAAACCGATTTTGTTCAAGTTACAAAAATACCAAGGAATTTACTGGATCCAGTTTGTCAAATGTAAATATGCGCTAATGCTTCTTAAACTTACCGTAAACCGAATATCTTTGTCATGGAAACCCAAGAATGGAAGCTGACAGATTTCAGGCAATGGAGATGACAAAGGCGGGAAGGAAGATAGAAAGATAATATGGTAAGATGGACAGTAAAAGAAGGAAGGAAGGAAGGAGGAAAAGACAAAGGTGGAAGGGATGAAGCAACTGGAAGGAGGGAAAGAAATCGGGTGAAGGAGCAAAAAAAGGGAATGAAGAAATAAAGAAGACAGTAACATGTAGCCTCTGTATAAAGACTGACGCGAGCTCGTGAGTTAACTCCAATCTGAGAGTCCTAATCTCACTTTACCATTACTGATGAGGTAAGGAGGAAAAGGAAATGAGGAGGGAAGCAGAGGAGGGAGGACGTGGAAGGCAGGATGGAAGGGCTCTTCCTCGGCCGAGCCTGAGAGTTCAGTGGGTTCCTGCCATTCCTTTGCAGCGTCCATACGTGGCCGTGTGCTTTTATGGGTCAATGCACGATTGTGTGCAGGTGTCAGATTTTCATTTGTGCGTCCGTGAACACGTGGAGGGGACAGGGGAATGTGCCCGTTAGACATTCCTCACAGCGTGCAGGCCGCCGCATTGTCGCCGGACTCGCCTTTGTTCCACAGGACAAAACAAATGTTTTCCTAATGACACAACAGCACAGATTCTCTGGCACGGCGTTACATCACATGGTGTCATCAGGTCCCAGCATGAGGAAAACTGGCCCGGGACCTGAACCGGGACCCAAGCTGTCGAAAGGGGATGAACCAATCACGCATCTGGAAGCGGAACTCCTGTCGCCCCTTTAAACAATGTCTGAGTCAGTTTAAGGCAATTATTCACTCAGAAGGAGCCAGATTTTAATGTTCGAGCTGCTGCAGATGGAGGTGGGAGGAACAGAGGAGATGAGTAATCAAAAGAAGAAGAAAGTACAAGTGAACTGGTTGAATCATACCATTTTTTTTTTTTTTTGTAACTGCAAGAGAAAGAACTCTGCACTGCTCTCCACGGAACATTTCATGTCACTTAATGTAGGAGATGGCATTTTCTTTATGTAGCTCTCTTATGAATCGTCTTTTTCTCTCCCACCTTCTTCTTCTACGTGGGCATCGCTCTCTCTCTCTCTCTCTCCCTCCCTCCCTCCATCACACACACACACGGGCTTGTTACTGCAGAAGTAATGCAGTAAACTCACGGGGACTCCCCTGATCTGCTGTCAGGAATATCCGAGAAGTGAATTTATATAAAAAACGAAAAAAAAAAACAAACCCAGAGCACCAAGAACACGCACAACAACATGTACATGCATGGGCGCGTGCGCACGTAGCGTAGCGCACGCGCCGTGGAGACCAGGAGAAATAAAGGAAGAACAAAGAAAAGAAATTAGATGCAAAGAGAAACTAATCTAACGCGGAAAATGAGAGCATCATGGGGATGGAGGGAGCGTTCTGCGCAGCAGGAACGCCGGGCTACAGAGAAATGTAATTGGCACCAAAACGGCAGCAAGCAGCGGGGGTTGCAGCTGTTGCATATGCCCACAAGCTGAAAAACACAGGACGTCACT
Source organism: Gadopsis marmoratus (assembly GCA_036023855.1). Classification (NCBI taxonomy): domain Eukaryota; kingdom Metazoa; phylum Chordata; class Actinopteri; order Centrarchiformes; family Percichthyidae; genus Gadopsis; species Gadopsis marmoratus. Next base: position 5,291 of record JAVQJF010088160.1, read on the forward strand.
AGCGTTAAGCCACATACTGAGTGCTCTCATGAGTACAAAGCATTTTAAATGGATTGGGATCCGTAGGGAGCTACTCTGGGAGTTTGCTGGTAATGGCTTTGATGGGCTACAGTGCAACACTGCTATCTCTTCCTCCCGAGTGAAGCCGACACACACGTGATCCCTGTCCAGCCTCATAGCAAGAGCAGGGCTGGAAAAGCCCCGAATCCCAGCAGGGCAGCACGTGAACACACACGGCAGCTCACAGCGTGCCGAGGGAACAGAGGGACCGAAGACAGCAGAGGACGTAGTCATACACAGTATTTCACTTGTGCAGTGCTGCAGTGGGACCTCGCCCTTCCTGTTCTAATCCAGCCTGCCTTACATCAGGGGTCCCCAACCTTTCTGTCTGCCAAACGAACTCCGTCACCCCTTCATCAACACTACCATCTATACATTTCTGTTAGCCATCTGCTTTAACCATCGATGCACTGCTTTGAGCTATTTCACTGTTTACCCGTTACTTTAAGCTAACCTTTAACTGGTTATTACTTTAAGCAAACTTTTTCCACCATATCTCCATCACTTCCTAAGTTAACTAATTTTCAGGCATTCTCAACCTGTGGCTTTCAGGTGTTACAGGTGACTCAATATGTGAATGTATGTTTAATTTCAATAGTAATTTCCACTTTTTAGAATTAGTTGAGACGATCTTTTCCTTGTAGCCCCGAGCAGCTGCAGAGGCTCCCCCTATAAGGTACAAGGTCCCCCGGTTGGGAATCACTGCCTTCACATCGTTACTGCTGTCAGGTGATTCTGTAGTGTTATTCACTAACACCAGAATCTCAACCAGCAACCTTACCTGTAGCGCCTGGCAGATAAAAGGAGAGAGAAAATACTGATTTCCTGATTGATCTCTTAGTAATGGAGCCAAACAGCAGCAGGTAAAGTAGCACAAATATGTACAATGGGTCCATCTGTGCTGCACAACCTGATCTACACCGTCAGACAGGAATCATTAACGAGAATCAAGCTGCAAAGAATTATCTACGGACCAGTCTAATTTGTGAGTAAAGACAGTGGGCGTGTGCGTATTAATGCTTGTGAGGAACGGCGGTGGACTGCAGGAAACAATACAAAATAAAATAAACCAGATGCATGGTGGGAACTTCCAGAGTGACAACCCCTGTGCGAACTAGCTCAGATACCCAAATGGCGTCGTTATGGAAGAAAGCAACCGAGAGAGCGGTCGGGGTTTGCATCCGCGACATCTGCCAACGGCTGAAACGAACAGCAGGAAGGACAAACAGAGTTTCCTGCTGGTTGCTGCTGAAGGTCGTCTGTGCTGCTGGAAGGCTGCGGTGGGCAAAAGGCTGTGGCTACATGAAAACTACGCCTTTCAGCACCAAAAGCTTTTGAACGCGTTCAAACGCGTTCCAATTTTAGCTTGGACGGTGAAAACATTTGAAAAAATTGCACGAGCGGATGCTGTGCAGGAGCAGCAGGAAGTGAGGCCGAACACACAATACAGGTGTCGCCACTGATCAATATCTATTTTACGTTGTCAGACAACAGCATAAAATATCAAGGTGATCTGCGACTTCAGTCCTGGCGCTACATAAGAGACAAACCTAAATGACAGAAACAGAGTTGCTGCTACCAAAACCAACTTGCTTCCATGTTGTTCTGTGCGTATAAATATGATATTATAAATATTACAAAGAAATGAGAGAAAATAGAAAGAGCGAGTAAAGGAAGTACCACTACGGAGATGTTGTTGTCTTATAGCGGAGGGTTGTAACTTTCCAGTCAGTTTAGATAAACATTAAATAAAAGGATAAATCAAGCGACAACGTTCATGGGGAGACGCAGAGAACCACAGCTAAACCACCAAACAGCCCTCAAGTCAAACAGGAGTCTCAGGCACGCTGTGACAAACTCGACTGCTTTTATCCTCCGTGCCGTGCTATCTATCCTGTTCCCTCTTTGCATGTCGTCTTTCCTTCCCTCCCATCACTTTAACCCACAATCTGTCGGCCCGATCAGCCAAGCAAAAAGACGATGGGAAGGGGGGAGGAGGAGGAGGAGGAGGAGGAGGAGGAGGGGCGAGAGTAATGAGGTCAGTAATACTTATCTGCAGCGGCTGAATGAGGGATGAAGACGAGGCTCTGGGCTCTCGCTCTGCTGTTTTCAACGCGCACCCCCCCCCTCGGCTTCTGTCACCTCGTGTTACACGTCCTTTGCCAAAGTCTCTCAATCTTTTTACGCTCCTCTTTTGTTGCCGTTCATTTTGTGACGTCTCTTCATACCACTGCCCATCGCCCCGTGGACCTCTTCACCTTATGTTACATGTCCCCTGCTCTCTTTCACCTTCATCTCTATTTATCCGATTCTCCATGTTGAGCCTCCGGCGCCGTCTTGTTCACCTTCATCCACATTCCTCGCTCAGTCGCTTACTTCCTCCACTCTCTTCCTGCCTTTGCTGTCCTCCTGCTACTCTTCCTCCATTGTCCTCGTCTCTTTCTCCAGTATTCCTGTCTTCTATGCTGTGGTATATTGATTTTCCGCTGACTCAATGGGAAATGCAAATTAAAGCTGTAATTAGATTACAGATTAGGTTTTTCTTACAAAAGGATTCTCCTTTTATTGTTTCTAATCTAGAAAACAAAAATGCAAAAACTTTCTGAATCTTGTGATTTTTCTTTTGTCATTTAAATTTCTTTAAAAAAATCAAATCAAATAAAAGAATCGAGTGGACTTAAAGTGAAAACTGTCTTCTCTCTCCTCCCTCCCTTTATCAGCCGCACATCCATCCATCTGTTAAGCGGATTTTACACAAACTCTGAAAATGTCAGAGAAAAGTGAAATGTGAATTAGATGTGTTTCCGCCAGCTGGGCAGACGCAAACAAATCAAGCTCTCCTAAATGTCAAAAAGCCCATTCATGTGAGAAATGGCGGGAATCTCTGCAGAAGTCTTCGGGCAGAGCGCTGTGCTTCCTTTGGACTGTTGGCATATTTCATGCTTTCACCCTGAAGGAGAAAACAAATGTGTTCCAATGCCCTCAGGCCACGGCAGAGGACTGCAGTGCAACGACACTTGTTGCCCACATTAAACCGGGCCTTCGCTCTGCGAGATGGTGTCTGAATTCAAACGGCACAATGAAAGAAAAATACTGGAGAGAGCCGGCGATGTGGATTTATTAAATACACAAGGACAATTAACTGCATCCAATATCAATATCAGTCAAATCCACACGGGGAAATGCTGAATACAAAAGAGTCGATTCTTCAAATTGACTGACTCCTTATTCCCTTCCTGTTAAAATTCTGGGCCTCCAGCTCTGGAGATTCTAATTTTCTGGAGCACTGATGGACTGAAAAATATGTGTTGACGTCACTCGAAATTATAGTTTTCTTTGGCCATTATTTGTCAAGAATCCATTCACGTCAGGGGACAAGTGGAAAACACATCCGTGCACATCACTCTCTCGTATTACCAGTCAACGGGGCGGATAACATCACTGCAGCTCACCCTGTCTGCTTGTCCATTAAGAACAAAAAACACGAGTGAAGTCACACAATTAAAAACAAAAATCTCCCCGATGGTTGGTCCTCCTCACGCAAGTTGTCGTGCCGTCCTTCCTGCTCCTCCACCCTCGTCTGTCACACAGCAGCAGCAGATGTAAGGTGACAAGCTGAGGACACCTTGGTAACACTTCCAAGGACAGTGTGTGTGTGTGTACATAAGAACTTTGACAGTGCCACATGTTGGCACACTTTGCCTAATGTCTTATGGCACGTGGACACACACACACACACTTCGGCCCCTCCCCCTCCAACAAGCACTGACCCACACGCAGTCCAATCATAACGTCGGGCAGGCAAATCAGCCAGATGTTTGAAGGTACGTCTTGGCGTGTTAGTGTATCTGTCTGTGTGTGCGTATATTGAGGCCATGATCACCCAGCCCCAGCGGCTGGAGCACTTAATGACGAGGGTGAGCCAACGTCATGGTCAAGGCTCAGCTGGAGGGCCGAGGGAGGGACGTCGTCATCGGATATCCGTGGACAACCAGGAGCCGGAAAACGGTGGATTGCCCCCTTTGGGTTGGAAGTGAGTTGTTGCCCCAGACGAAGGAGTTCAAGTATCTCTTGTTCAAAAGAGTAAGATGGAGCGTGAGGTGGGCAGGCGGATTAGTGCAGCATCAGCAGTATTGCGGGCGCTGTACCGGACCGTCGTGGTGAAGAAGGAGCTGAGCAGGAAGGCCAAGCTCTCGATCTATATACCTACATTTCAATCTGCATGTCTTTTCTCATAATGTTTTACAGAATGACACTATCACACTCAAAGATTTAACTTAAAAATGTCCCCCCCCCAAACTCACTCCACGTTAGCAACATTAGCACAAACATGTTTCTGAGTGTAACACTGCGTTCCTGGTTTGGTTGCTGTAACCCGGCTGTTTGCGCTGTAGCGTGGCCCCCGCAGCCCTCTGTGTACCAGCACCACAGTGTGCTAGTGTCCAGATGGCCAAGCTTGCTGTGCGTGCCCTGAAAGTGGAGCACTGGGCTAAGCTTCCATTATACGGCTTAAAAACACACTAATCGCCCAACAGCACTCTGCACTGCTGCTGCTTTTGGAGGGCGCCACCACGATGTGTGTGCGTCTAATCTTAGCACCACCCTCTGTCTCTAGGGAGACACTCCGTGACTGTTATCATAGGGGAGTAGTGTGCATGTCCCATTACAGCTATTCATCAATAATTACGGATTTTAACGGCGTGTTATTCACACACGGGGAAGCTGTTAAATATGAGAGTGGGATATTATTTCAAACCGTCCATTCATGATTCATCTTGTTTTTTTTTAAATTTATTTAGATTTCATATCTTTTGAAACGGAATGTTTCTGGAAATCCACGCCAGATTTGAGTTTACTGGTAAACAATGATTAATTAGTGTAACACCTCTTGGTCAAAAATACATTTGTTTCCTGGCACTTTGCTGAGTGCACCGTTGAGAAGCAGGGAGCTGCTCGGATTTAAAATGCAGCTCTTTGGAGCAGGAAGACTCTCGTCCAACAGTTGAGTATTAAAGTTATTAACTAACTGTCTGACGCCATCTACTCTTGGCAGTGCGTCTGCAATAGTGCACATCGGTTAGCACATTAATGAGCGTAGCTGCAGGTCAGAGTGGAGAAACACCCGCTCTGCACTGCCAGCCTTCATCGGCCATCCAGCTCAACGTGTGCGTGTCTCTGCAGGGCCTCCCCAGGTGCCAAGGTCCGGCCCGACATCTGACTCTCCGGTGAGCCAGTAGTCTAATATTGAAACGTCACCCAGTTTCATGTGTATATAGAAACGTGACTGTGGTCAAAAAGGTCGGCTACATGGTGGAATCGGGTCTTGGCGTGGAAACGTTTCTGCTCGATTCAATCGCTCTGGTAATTCTGTCATCATGCTCCTGATTCAGCAGGTTTACAACAGCTCTGATAAACCCACGGTGCACTTCCTGCCCGACACCAAACGGCAGACAGACACAGTTAGAGACGAGCTGCTGAGCACAGCGGAGCGATTAGCAGCTAAAGAGCCAGATATTTCCCTCAGGAGATGGTGGAGACCAAAAACAGGGCTAACTGAATGAACTGAATGAAGACTGAAGGATGTGTGAAGGAGCACCAGTATCAACTTTATAAGGTAATAATATGTCAGCGGTGTGTTCACAGCTGCCTTTTTAATATCCAAAAATGAAGAAATGATTGCTGGTTTAAAACGGGACAGAAATTACCATCAAACCGTGCACTGAAAAACATCGTCGCTCTGCATTTTGCCAAAGATAATTCACAAAAGGTGCCTTCAAAGTTTACAGGTCTGTTATGACTCAACATCAAAAGGAATTTGTAGATGTCTCTAATTTCCTGTGGTTGAAAGGTTCAATGTTCAACAGCAGAACGCGGGTGAACACGTACAGTAGAACAGGGTCAGGGTGGCCTTCGATCAGCTGAGGATGCCACCAAGCTCGTTTCTCTCTCTTCTCACTTATTCCTCTTCTACTCTCAGAGATTTCTGTTGCAGCCCCACTTCATATCTGATAGGCGGGTGTATTTCTACTGTACATACATGTTTTAACTGCAGTTCTCCCATTACTCCTTCCTTCTCTTACAGCGAAGTACAGACGCAGTAATCGACGTTTAAAGTATTGAAATACTAAGCGCTGTATCCTCTGCGTTCAGTTCTGACTGTTCTACGTTCCTGTGCTGTCCTTGTTAATTTGCTTTTGTGCAACCCAGACGGAAGTCAAACCCTTCATCCGCACACGGCGGACTGCTGCATATTGCAGGTGTAGCAGTGTCCTGCCTCACTGAGCAGCGTCATGCTAGAACGCAGTCCGCTCGGCTCAGTGACGTCACCTTCCCACGAGGCACCACAGCTGCGTTATGCTTCTTAGGGGAATTGGTGGGTGTCGGCTTACACATCTCATTGATAGCTGACTCAACTGTGACCGCTAAGCTAAGAGTTTGGATCCGTGTCACCGTTCATCCAGGAACATGGCTCTTCGTAACAGAGGCCCGAGGCCACTATTGGTTATGTTAAAGAGCACAGGGGCCACTTTGACCGGAGCCCCTGCACTTATGATGTGATGTTTTGACTCTGTCCAACCCTAAAATCAATGTGTAGAGAGGCGTTTGGAGTCTTTCAAACCATATGTCCTCTTTGCCTGACTGCACCACACTAAAGTCCCTGCACTTAAATCATAAGTTGGGCTTCTGCTTTATGTTAACCAGCCACAGTAAATGTTCACTATAATCCACTCTGAGGAGGATATCACATCCACATTACCGCTTAGTAGGTGCCACCAGAAAGACCCTTAATGTCCATTCAAGAAATCATGCCTCAATAGAGACAGAGTGTTTTTGTTTTGTGGATGTTCCCATCTTTAATGGAGCTGATGGAATAGATAGTGTACAGCACGTCTCTGCTCAGCCCATAAAGAACACAGTCGTAAGTAAATCTGCCCATTTAGTTTTACAGTAAACGGAGAGTAAACGTGCCCGTAGCACGACATACTACCACTTCCATGAAGGTGCAGAGCTTTAAGTTCAGACTTGGCAGATTTTCTTGCATAATACGCAGCGTTAACTTAAAGGCAGCAGGGTCCCGTTCTAGAAGGTCCTCCCTTTGGTTGCAACACAGGTGGAACGTAAAGCGTCTGTCTGAATCCAGCTCCTGATCTACAGTGTGGCCCCCCTCCAGTCCCTTCTCCCGGTCTGCTTTTCTTTTTAATAACTAAAATTTGCCAAAAGATCTAGAAACTGTAATCCCACTGACGATGTTTATCCCTTAAGAAGTTACAGAGACGACTGAGTCATCTCTGCAACAGCCATCTGCTCTAAACTGCTGTCAATGGAACACAATTACACTCACGCACACAAGTACTAGTGCTGAAATGCTACCTGATATAAAGATAATATATAAGAGTATAGAAATGTGTCTCTGCCTCGCTCTTCATAGCACACGTATCACTTTAACATCTTTTATATACTTCTATATGCTGCTCAGTGGAGTAGAGTTCTGCGCAAAAACACAAATTTCGCTGTGTTTATATAATAAAGCATCGGTCCGTCTAAATGTAAGTTGATTTGTCAGGTATTTAATAAAAGATAAAAACGACAGAGAACAGTTTGTTAATGGAACTGCCCACTGCACATGTCAGAAGCTTTGACAAACGCACACGTGCATCTGCAGCACATGCCTGCACGCTCAAATACACCGACGGTGGAGGCGGGACAAATGCAGCATGCGGTATCCGGCCTGCAGCGAGGCAGCAGACACGGCGCGAGTCGCCCGTCTACTGAATTAACACAAACAGGCTGTAGGCACTGTACAGTCACGCAGGCCTAGATAACCTCACAACAGCTACTCTTCATGTGTGTGTGTTTGAGAAGGACTCCTGAGCATAAAGGCAGTTGGTCGTGTGTGAATGTGCACAATATATCACGACAGCACGGATGAGGCGACATCGTTCGGCCACACGAGATCGGGCCACAGAGATCTCATGAACAGGTGACAACTGTATGAAATATTCAGCTTCAAAGGAGGTTCACGCAGCAAAGATAACACGAAACCGAGATCCGGTGAAGAGCAGAGCCACTGAAGCGTTCGGACAAACTCATTTACACACCTAAACACTTTATTAGCCTAATAGACCTGAACCCCCTAAACCAAACTGAAGCTCACTGCCACGAACTGAGATACCAGAGATCTTTTGCTCCACTCAACACACCCGAATCTCCAGCCAAGCTGTCGGCGCTTGAGTTGCATTGTGGGCAATGTAGACGCCAGGTTTTGACAAGGAAGAAGAAAAAGAAGACGGGATCTCTTGGTTTTGCTGCATCGATTTTGATCCACTGTCCATGGAGAGTCCGACCGTGAGTGAAATGCTAACCTGGTGAATCCAAAAACTCACTACTTTTTTGTAATCCTATTACACCCAGTTTAGGTGTGCGTGTATATAACATGTTAAGGAGCGGCTCAACCTCAGTGGGGAAGGAATGATGAGTGTGCTAATCTCTCGCTGACAGCAATAAGATGCATGAACACAACTAAGAAGACTGAAACACAACGACACCATATAAACACACTTAGAGTGTGTATAGACTCTCAGTAAGGACATACATGCAACACACACGCACACAAACACTCCACAGCCATTACCGCCAGACAGGCCAGGCTTAATCAGGTCAATGGAAATATCCATCAGTCCATCAAATGGAATTAGATAGGAAGAGGGAGAGAGGGATGGGGTCAGAGAGAGAGAGAGAGAGAGAGAGGGGGTGAGAAAAGACGGCAAAGTGACAGAGCGAGGGTCAGAGGAGAGCGAGAGGGTGGAATTAAGATGGAGTGAGTGAGCGAAGCAACGCATGATGAGGCGGATGAAGTACATGCTGATAAAAAATTGAAATGGGAGCTCTATGATTTATGTTAATTGATGTTAATTCTGGCCTCGTCTTGCAGGCTGCTCTCAACACGCACGCCGCTGCAATAAGTCCGACTGTTGGGAGCGAAACACGCCTCAACTTTCTACATATAGAGTTGGCTTGGACTGGCTCTATATTAACAAGTGCTATGAGATAACTTATGATATAGCGCTATATAAATAAAATTGAATTGAATTGAACTTTGGTGCATAAAAAAGAGTACTGATGCTGTCAGTCACAGTGATACTGACCAGTACATTACAGGGTTCCACATCAACATGGCCGCGGCCATAAAAGGTTAGCTTGTGGCCACCAAATGCTCCATGTGGGCAGCCCCCTGCGGCCACCACGTTTCATCCCTATAGCAGATATACTTTCCCAACGTTACAGCTCCGCAAACACCCCAAATCTGAACCAAGAGACTGTGAGAGAATATAGTATGTTTACAGATGACAACTTTGAGATTTCAATGTAAAGAGATTATAAGAATATGTTTTCATTCCGTTAATGTCTTTTCAAGTGTCACACTTGTCTTTTCTGTGTTGCATTTACATAATCTCACAAAATATTAACATCTGTATTTGGCACGTTTGGCTCATGGTGGCGATTTCGCTCGTGTGGAAGTGTTCTCATGCCTTATTTCATACGTGTAACTCCAGTGTCATTTAGCCTCCAGGTTACGTTGGCCTTACGTGCCACTTAAATACAGCGAGCAACAGTTGTTTTCCATTCGTTATTTTTCAAATAATTCCTCAGACTATGGAACAAAAGTTGCAGGCGCTGTAATCCATGTACTAAAAAATAATCAGACAGCCTAATCAGAAACGGAGGATGTTTTCACATAGGCAGGAGTCCATGTAACGAGCTTTTTCCCCTTTTTATTTTGTGACAGAGCAAGATCCAAATAATGCTAGCTGCAGTATATAATGGCAACATCAGAGCCACAGGGTCGTAAAGGAAAACGTCTCCTGCCGACACCGAAAACGGCCTCCCTCCAACATTCTGCAGTCCACGTTTCACCCGTTTCCTAGAGTCCCGGTGCACTTGGCAGAGCAGCCATTTCAGATAAACCGTTAGCCTTGATGATGCTGTAAACCCATCTGACCCACAGGCCGTGAGGCCTGTAGGCTCCACAGCGGCACATTGACCTCTTGGCCCGCATCACCTTCAACCAGTCTGAGGCCCATTAGCAGCCCGTTATAGTAATTCAATGGGATGCTGTCTGCATGGCAGCCTGCACACACACACACACACACACACAGAATATAGCAAGTCATTTATGCGCACATGGACAAAAGCCTACATACAACCATATATGAACAGTAATTATGGATATGCACATCTACACACACACACAACAACCTCAGTCCAGACCAAATCTATAAATGCGGTCAAATCCTTTTCTACATCCACCCATCGAACACACACACACACAGTAGATTCACGAGTCAACACCCATGAAAACACACAAATGAACACAAAGACTACAAGAATCCTTAATAAACTCACCAAACACAGTGGTACAATCTAACACAAGAGAAGGAAAAACAGTGAGAAGCGGAACATCCGATGAAATTAAGTGGCGACACCGTAAAGTGCTTCATGGTCTTCAATCTGCTGCCATTATATCTCCGACTCATTCGAGTGTTTGCTTGATAAACAGTCACGTGTTCAGGTTGTAATCACTCATATTTATGCACTAGTGGCTCCTGAATGTCATGTATTTATTATTAATTAGTTGAAATTCATTGTCAGCGTGTAGGAAAGAGGGGAAATACAAGTTTGTGCATTTCAGTGAATGAGCCTATAGTGTAGGTCCCAGAACTGTGTGAACTGGTGCTACTATTATAACGGATGCATTAATATTGAAAGATACAGTGCACGCATTAGTTAATTGTTTCCACACACACACGGGGGAAGCGAAAGCAAAGAAAACGCAGCTTCATCTGAATCATCTTTAAGTCTGAGCTGCAGTATTAACGCAGACCTTTAAATACAGCCTGCAGGTTGACAAAGGGAAATGCTCTTACAAACTGGATTTTGGAGTTTTGATACTTTGCTGGAATCGTCCCTATGGGCAGGTACAAATTAGTCACCGTTTCTTATGGGTCTGGCTTTGGACCACGTTGTGGTGAGCAACCACATGACAACAGTAATATACAACTTGAAACATTCCCTCACAGTGTAATAATATCATATGGTTGTAAAGAAATCTATAATTTCCCCTTTAAATATAATGTGCAGGGATCTAAAAAGGGTTTGCGAACTTGTTTCTGGTCGGCCAAACGATCGTGAGCCTGAAAAACCTGGACATTTACACCGTGAATGAGTCCTTCTGAAGCTCTGGGCTCAGAGGCACGCTGCAGACGTCACCCCTTTAAAGCCACGGAGGTTTAGGCACAAACAAACACTCGCTCACAAATGGTCAACTTGGGCCCAACTTGCACGATTTCACTGGTTTGTATGGAAAGTGGAGCCAGGAAGAGATTTCAACCGTCAACTTAAAAGCGGATATATTTGGCAGCTTTTTTACGTCCATATCTGACCTGCTGTCACATAGGCCGTGTTTCAAGTGTGTACTGTACGGAGAAAAACAAGGCGGCAGGGCAAAAGAAGGATCCCTTGAAAAGAAACTTCAGAACGAACACACAAAAAAAGAAATGATGCTTTACATCAAATCAGCAGGCAGCATGGCTCCTCTGCGACAGAACCGTCAGCAGCCGATGTTCGAGCAAACAGAGCGAACTTTCCACCTCGCATGAGTGACTGAGAGGAAAGCGGCTTTATTCTACGCATTGATCATCGGAAGCGACGTGAAACACGACCTCGATCTGGTTGCATAAAAACGTGCGGATGAACACGCCGATCTGCGCGGATGGAGCGGAGGAGTCGTGTCACATCTATGAATAGCTTTTCTATGTGAAATATTCATTAGACTAAGTGAGAGATAGATGGATGGAAGCGGGGGGGGGGGGGGGACAGCACAGGAAACAAATACACAGAGAGAGAGAGAGAGAGACAGATAATTGGGCCATGGCTTCTGCCCCCAGCCTGCAGCGACACCCACCATTTGCCTCCTCTCCCATGCAGAGGAGGCTCGGGGCAAAACACAATCACAGGGAAATATGGCAGAAACGTGCAGACGGCTTTCCCTCTGCAACACCGGAACAACAACAAGCGTGGAGCAAATGAGGCGGCGCTGAACTTTCTCCACCCTGGCGCCCGAATGAGTGATTGTTTTTCTCACCTTGGGGTCCAGGGCTCATTAAAACGTGGCCCTGGCTTTGTGTGTGGAGACACTGTCAAGCAGGAGTCACTGTGCTGAAAGCCGGGGAACACACGGTGGGCAGCCAGTACAGTAGGCGGTGGGTCACGGATCATCAGTGCGAGAGAATTATTCCATCACTTAAATAGAAATGTAGAATTTTAAGCTCTCTTATCTCCCCCCTTGGTATTTTATAAGTGAGCAGATAAAAAAACAACAGGTAAGCTTGGGACTTTCACTTGGGTTCCATCAAAACAGAGAGAACTAGGCAAAGGCTTTCCCCTGAATGTAGCCCAAACACTCTTAAAGTCATGACGAAATACAAAATGTATTGCTCTCTAACCGGACCGGTTCTTCTGGCCAGCTGCGGGACTGCAGACCTATTGAACTTGCAGTGCTTTTTTAAGCCCTAATCAATACACACAGAGACAGACAGGCTGGCATTGCATTTCAGGAAACTATGGTGCTCAGAGACGTCTAGAACAGCTGACTCCTTTCTATTCTCATCACAGGAAAGAGAGGGAGAGAGGCAGTGAACGGCAGCACAGGGAGGAAAGAAAGATGAGAGTCATTAGTTTGTCGTCTTTCAACTATTTCAATATCTACATTTAAAGAAAATAACCCAAAGATGTCTCAGCCGCAGTTTGGAGGGATATCTGCCACGAAGGGCAGTAACAAGGCTAAGTCGGCACACAGACGGCGCTAAAGCCAGAGTACAAGAGTCACGTCAAAGAAGGGTTAAAAACTAAAAGTCCACTTGTTTGTGCACACAAGAGTCAGCAGTCCAAAAGCCTTTATGGGGTTCAGCTGAACACAGAGTCTCCATGGGGCACCAGCTTGTTCCGTTTAAACTCAGAGGTCCTACGCCACTTCTGCCTAATTCGGTTGTTCAGCTGAGAGCAGCAAAACAACCTCTGTGGCTCCAAACAGTGTTTGGGAACGGCCCAACACGAGGCAGCACAGCGACTGGAAGTCTGCGTCCCTCTGGTTAGGAGACAGCAGACGTGCGCATTTGTTCATCGGCGCGAATAGACGACGGCAACAGCTGCCGCTTCCGACAGATGCTGGTGTGAAACCTCGGTTATGAAAAGCTACGGCGGTTCCTGGGAAGTTCGCCCGAAGCTTGCTGCTGTGTTTGTACGCTGCACCTTAATGAAGGCCGCCTCGCTCAGTTGCGAGTGCGACTACAAACAGCGTGGCAGGATCCGGTTTGAGGAACATTGGCCTTCAACATGGTGGAAGATGCAGTCTGCTGATTTATTATGTACATGAGTAAAACTCGTGGGCTCTGCCTTACATGCTAAAGCTGGCTTCAGCTAAATGACCAGACTAACTTTTGATCATTGGCACGGTGCTGTGCGTTGGATCTCGAGTACATTTGAATTTTCATTTGGAACACTGGAAAGTTTGTTGCCTCCAGCTGAGCAGGTTAAACGCAGTGTGTGTGTGTGTTGTCAGAGTGAGGCGCTGATCAGGGACGTCTGTGATCCTCGTCCCTCCTCTGGAAGGAGGCTGAGAAGTTGGACCGTTGTTATGGCGATAGGGGAACCAGCCTTGCCAGGGTGTCTGCGGAAATGGAGGGTAACCATAACAACGACGGAACTCTCCTCCAGAATGCTGATGTGCTTAAGACCCTCAAAACACACACACAGCGAGAGGTGCAGCACACTGAAAGAAACTGGAAAACCTTTCCCTGACGCACGAACTACAAATTATAAACTTTAGGATTTTTATTCTCTTTCAAACTTTGTTTTTAAACTTACTCCTCTGGATTCAAAGGGAAGAAGCCGTCGTCTTTGTGCATATAAACTAGACGACAAGTCTGTGCTTAAGGCACAAGCCCAAACTCACTTCCCCAAAAAACCAACACCACGGGGGGGGGGGGGAGCAGACAGCGAGGGAGGGAGAGATCGTTATCCAGCAACTTCCAAAGCCGTTTCCCAGCTGCAGTATTTTCAGGATGGAAGAAAGTGTGTCACAGAGTGTCAACCCAGTTACAGCCAATAAAAACTGTGAGTCTAAATTGGTAGAAGGAATGTGGCATCGGCCAATCTAATCACACTGTATCCCGTTGTTGGTAAGGTGCCACACGGCAGACAGAGAGGCACAGCAGCGACTCTCTGCTCAGGGAAAGAAGAAATAGAATAAAGTCTCAAACATAAACAGAATCCCCCCCCACAGAGTCGACACACACTGGCATTGTGTGTCAGAGGGGACGTTTAGTGGAAGCTTCGCCAACACTAAGCAAATAAGTAGGAAAACCAACCCGGGGCTTTAGGCTACATCAAACCCAATATACACATAGATGAGTGGAGGCTACGGGATGATTTGTGACTTCTAGTGATATGTGCAAATAATGCACTGCTTAACACGGAGAAAAGCAAATGTAGGGACACGGTCATGCGTCGCTAAGGGGCAGTAAGTAAGTCCTGACGCTCTGCACATAATCCATCTCACAGCTTTTCGCCTTTGCTTTCCTTCGCTACCTGCCAGCTGTTCAACGTGCAACTTAATCTTCTACAGCAGGGCTGCCTGGCGGATCCTTTCAGTTTTGGTCCCGGGTGTCGCCGTCGCCGAGGTAGCGGAGGGGTAGGGAACACGGCGCAGAGTACAGAGCGCGGCGTGGATCAGCTCGTTGCCGCTCGTGACGGACTGACCGCCTACATTTGAGACGCCCCGCGGCCTCTCCGTCATGACTTGTGGAGACAGTGTGTGGAGACTGGATGTCCAAGACGTGGTGCTGCGCAGTCTGGATGAACACGGGTCACGTCGAATGGATGTGGACGCCTGCTGCTGCTATTGTCGTTATTAGTATAGCTGCTGTTGT
>JAVQJF010088162.1:0-16806 GCA_036023855.1 Gadopsis marmoratus
CAGCTCTCCTAGAGTAACTGCCTGTCTCCTGGAATCTCCTCCATGCTCTTGAGACTGTGCTGGGAGACACAGCAAACCTTCTGGCAATGGCACGTATTGATGTGCCATCCTGGAGGAGTTGTCAGTGGCCTCCACCTGTAAAACCATTCCGGTTTTGGGGGTCGTCTCATCGTTGCCCCTCTAGTGCACCTGTTAATGTCATTAACACCAAAGCAGCTAAAACTGATTAACAACCCCCCTCCGCTACTGAACTGACCAGATCAACGTCCCAGAAGTATAACTGACTTGAGGCTGTGCTCTGCTTAAAAAGTCTTCCTTTCATGTGTTTGGTTTTTTTGGTAGCAGTGTGTATAACCTAAAGCACAATGCTGTGTACTGTAAGTTCACCGCGCTTGAAAAGTGAAAAACCAACAAGCTAGCAGGTCAAGATCAATCCACTGCTGTCAGCCCTTTCGGCAGCAGCTGTAGTCCCTCCCCGGCCCGGGCCGAGCACAGGGAGTCTGTCTGTGCTGCTAAATGCTCCAGCCTCAAAGGGACGATGGTGGAGGGCTGGTAAAGATGGCGGCGCTCTCCGAGGATGGGAGGTACGGATTAAATTGTGGCCAACAGAGCGCGGACCGAGTCACCGTATTGCACGTCAAATTGACCGAGACGGCCGTGAGAGCGATAGAGACCTACCAAAATTGTACGGTAAGTGAAACGGCCGCTTATTTCAGGCCAGAACGGCGTGGGCTGTCGGGCTGACACAGCTCGCCTGTGCTGGAAAGCCCGACTGCCACGCACAGCTAACGCTACAAAGTTAGCTAAGATGTTGACAGAGCGAGTTTCTGCTTGTTTTTTGTTCCCCCTCACCTCATTACATCGGTCTTGACATGGAGGAGGTACGCAAGGCTTTGGCCGTGTGTTCCTGGTCAGCTTTTTACGAGCTGACAAATGTCATTTAAGCCAGAAGACCTGTTGGTAAAGTTGGACACTCTGATAAGGCAACGTTAGCTCTGTTAGTCTGAACCGGCCAGACAAGTCCGGGGTTGTTGCTTATTTTTTTTTTTTTTTCTCCTTTCTTTCTTTCTCTCTCGCCAAACTAACGTTACTTTAACCAAATAAGGAGCGCGGTCATTTCCACACGGACACGCTTCGCCGGACACGTTCCGTGAGCAGGACGGTGTCAAAAGTTTTAACTTAACCAACGTGACCTTTCGGTCGACGACGTAGCGGGGCGGACATGTAGAGGAAGGTTAAATAAAGGTGACTGTAACTTGACAACAAGTCGAACGGTGTGTCGGTGGCTGGGTCAGCGGCAGCTCACCATATGGCTGGACGTTTCAGCTCGCTGGAAAAACGTAACACCGCGTCCTGGCAGGGACGTGACGCCCATAGCCAGGCTCGTCCCTGTTTTCTTTTTGTTTTTTTTTTTTAAATGGAACCCGTCTGACGGACAGCCACGCTGCAGCTGCAGGATGTATGTGAGCAAGCAAATATTGAGTTTGGGCTCGTTTGCCAGGTTGCTGAACATTTTCTGCATACTCCCCATTCAAGTAGGCCAGCAGTTTAAAAGAAATATGGCGACAGAACATCTATAGTGTGTGTGTGTGTGTGTATAACAGGAGAATTGCTCTCATCTGTGTCAAAACCTTAACTTGATTTCAGGTGCTGCATTTCACCCCCTGAGCCTGACACCTCCAGGCACCGGTGAGCCTTTGAAGCGGCGCGTGCTATCGGGGCATACCTGTGCAGATTAAATAGAATTTGTTAATCTCGAGCTGCGCAAACGGCGCAATCTTGTTGAGGTTCCTGCACAGGTGACCTGATCTGGAGTGGCACAGGCCCCCCTGATGCCAAGTTCTACCTGACCAAGACTCTGCCAACAGCAGCTCTGTTGCATAACACGTTGGCTGGGGCTTCCATCTCCACTCGGGGCTGATGCACTGCAGCTTAGCGTGGGGCTGTAGTGTTGGGAGCTCTCTCTGACTGTCACGCACGCGCCACTCGCACGACCCCTGTATGCTGTCGGCCTCGTATATTAAAAAATAAAATAAAATGAAAGGGGGCTGCCTTGTTCGAAACTTGCATTTAAAAAGCCCAATTTAAAATGATTATTTGGTCCGTTTCCGACAACTGGCAAAAACCGAGTCATCGCTGCGTTGAATGAATTCTTTTGTGACAGCCCATGCTACAACCTTATTGGATGTGGTAATGTCGGCCTATGCACTGCATTGAACGGCAGCCTGCCATCGCTTGCTGACTGAGCAGCCAAAACTGCCTGCTTTTTGTTTCTCTCTCCCTCTCAGTAATGTGTGTTGTATCTCCACCAGTCATCGAACTATGGAAGCTGGCTATCTTTGTCTTTCTGTGGTGATGTGAAATGTGATCAGAACTCTGTGTGTGTGTGGGTTTATGGATAGTGGGAGGAGGGAGTCGGACAGAGGCTTGGAGTAGCTTAGCTTTAACAACCATGACATGGTTCTTTCTGTCTAAAACAAGTATACACTTTATCCTGAATTGTCCACGTCCTGTTTCATGCATGAGTTAGCAAGCGTGTTTTAATGCCCAGGACTGTAGAGAAGCTGTTAGAATAAAGATGAATAGATAGATAAAATGCACATTCCTATCAAACCAACCAGTAAGATGCAACAAGTCCGTGATCTAGCCAAGTGGTTCTTCTGTTGGCTTCAGCTGTGTGAAGGAGCAGGGAGCACTGTGCTTTCCCATACTGCACCAAAATATGCCACTGCATATTTGTGGCTGTCAGCTCGAGTAGCCACCAGTGCAAACCTCCAAACGTACACAAAACAGAGGCACAGAAGTATCCTCTCCAAAATTTCAGCTGTTTTTGAGTGTCGGCCATGTTCGAATATTTGTGCTGCAACCTAACCACTTAAAAAGAAGGTGCTGGTTAAGTTGACTCGCGCAGGTTTCTCTGTAGATTTAAACTTAAGAGCAACATTGGCTGCCAGTGGACCGTCGTTAAGTATTTGTGGCCGACAGTTACTTGTGGTTTGTGCAGCAAGTTCCACACCACTATTGCCAGATGATCAACAGAAAAAGCCTCCAGTTATATTGGTAATTGATTATCTTTGTTTGTCATTTTTTTTCTTTTCTTTTCTTTTAGCAAAGATGCCAACTTTCTAAACTAAGCCTCTCAAATGTGAAAAAAAAAGCACTTTCATACAATTTAATGACCTATTTTAGTGACCAAAAAAGTACATTAATTGAAATGCATCAAATGATCTGCAGATTAACAATGGAAACGATCATCAGTTGCAGCCCTACATCAAAGATATTCTCCTTTCACGTCGGTTTGCATATTACTGCCTAGTTTTTTTTTACTCTCACGCAAGCGCCGAAGGCATGTGAGCAATCTGTCGGCTGTAGCAACATTTCACAGACGACGTAAGGCGAGTGTTTTTATCAGTCGGCCATTTTCAGTGCTAGGTTTGGGGTATGCTTTGTGTGACAGGACCCTAAGGCTCTCCTGTGTCTACATGCAAACGTTGTGAGATCTGAAGTGTCAGTCAAATAGTAAAACATGCTGCGCAGGTTCTAGACCAGTATTTTCTTAAGTCGACATTGTGTAGCTGTTCTTTGTTACTTACGCAACTGGTATTGCTCTCCCAATAGTCTTTTCCATTTCCAAAGTGTTGGTAGGGGTTAAACTGTTGATTCTCTTCACTTTCAGAATATACCTTCTCTGCAGCCAACGATACAATTCAAGGGACTCCAAGGGGTAAGTACTTTTCACCCTTTTTTAAGATGGGGGGTCAGATGAGCGATTGCATCCCATACTGAGAATTCCTGATGTGGAATAAATAAATCCCTATTTTTGTTTCAGATTGTTAACATCAAGCTCAATTTTGCACCCATTAACAAGAAGATATTTATGTATTAATGTATTCTTTCATTCGCTTACTGTTTTTGCTGTGTTGTATGATTATTCACTGAAATTCCCCCACATGAGTGTCTTAATAAGACTCTTTCTGACGTGGTCAAGTTAATCAGCTACTCAAGTACTTCTCAGTTTACAAATATCTATGTCACCACCAGTGTTGGCCCATTATAACCCGGTCACAGTGTTTGTTTACTGAGTGAGCTGATTATACGCTAATTATGGCATAAGAATTCAGTGCAAAATACAGACCCCAAAATAGGCAAGAAGACACAGCTCAGAAGATAGAAAAGTAATTATTATATTGGAATAAATGTTGTTTTTATGATTTGTTGTTATCTTTACACATGTAGTAGCTTTTTAATGTTAATATATCAAAGTGGTAATTAGTTAAGGATTGGTAATATAAAATGTGTCTTCTATGCAAACTGTCTGCTGAACTGTTCAGAGAGGCACAAACTAATACACACTGTTTTGCGCTGCAAAATCCAGGCAAGATTTGAAGGGGTTTTAGTCCATGGTTGAGCACAGCATATGGCAGTTTTATAAGTTAACCACTTATATTTTAGTATCATCTCACCTCAGGTAACTATGTCAGACATTGAAGTGTGACTAGATTCTACAAGTTGTGTTATTTGCTATTTCTTTTGTGTGAATTTCTACAGCGCATTAAAATTCCCAAGACCAATTCCTCCTCTGATACCTGCCACAATTTTGATTTCTACCTGTCTAATGTGGGCAAAGACAACCCTCAGGGAAGCTTTGAGTGCATCCATCAGTATGTGTCAAGGTAATGGTAATCACTGGTCAGCTGAATCAACTGTTGACCGTCTTACCACACATTACGAGAAGGTAATCCCTCTCTGCCTCACATTTCTTTCTCATGCCCCCTCTTTGTCTCCAGCTCAGGGGCCTCACACCTGGCATTGTTGGCGACAGTGCAGGACAAGGTCACAGTATGCGCCACGAATGACTCCTACCAGGTGACCCGGGAACGCATGACCCAGGCCGCCGAGGACACACGTGAACGTGGGACCAAAGTCATAAGGCCTGGAGGCCAGTACAGAGGTAAAGCCCTCACTGCAGTCTCATGTCTGCCATGGTTGGATCCCGGGACACCAGCATTGCTCTACGCAATTTTAACACCTCTCCTCTTTTCAAACTCGCCCCCTTTTGAGAGACTGAATGGAGTCAGCCGTTCAGCTTTCACCTATTCAAAGCCATTATTGCGACTGACTAAGCCATTTTCCCTCCTCAGTGTTCTCCAGATTAGCAGTCTGACTGACAAGGGCCAAATGTGGCAGGTGAAGCTATTTCTGTTTTATTGATAGGCTGCCAAAATGTGTGTATCTGCTTGTGTTTAGCACCTATAACTTGTAACCACTCAGGACTAACTTTCCATATTCCCCTTAACACTTGATGAACATAAACGCGTGTTTGTTTGTTTTCCCCTCCCTCCTTTCGTGTCTTCCTCACTTATTTTCAGTCTTGTTGTATGACTCCCAATTACATGACAAATACAGGCTCAAGGCACAGACAAACTTAACACCATCTGCTGGACAGGAAAGACAATCCTACAATAAATTATTTTATTTTTAGTTTCAGGCCAACATAATATCTTTAAAGATGAAAAAATTAGCATGGCAGTAAAGCAAACTAAAAAGGAAGAGTGGCGTCGCTCAGTCTCTTGTCATATGGAAATGGTTTGGCTATCAAAGATCTACCAAACCGCAGAGAAACTATTGTGATGGTCTGTTAATCACTATAGGGATGCACATATTATATAAGTAAGTTAATAAATTACTGTTAATCAAAACAGATTGGAATTAAAGTGCACCACTAAAAATTAAGGTTGTTTAAAAATTACAGCAACTCCTAGGATTTTGCTTAGTTCTTTAAAATGTTTATCCCTTTTTAAAATGTCAGCAGTATAACCATGGTCGCCTTAATGTAACCATGTATACACGGTGCAGAAGAATTGTGGTTTTAGGCAAAATTGGAGCAGATTAAAAAAGAATCCTGTGGCTTATTTCCTGTCCCCCAAATGCCCCTGCTCCTGAATTGTGTTTCAGTTGCTCAGGAGTTGTCGCAGTGGAGTTTGTAGTAGTGAATGTTGCAGGCTGGTAAAACGGAAACATGTGGCTGCGATTTATTAGTATGCAAGAAAGCACGGGTTGTGTCTGCGATAACATTATGGCGGGGAACTGAAAATTCTTTCAGTGTTAACTTTTAAATTACAGTTAGTGTTGATGTCTAAAAGACAGTTATGCAGCCACTGTTTTTCAAATCTCAAAGTGAGATTTTGTGACGAAATACGAGCCACAAACTGCAAATAGGAGACATGAAACTGAAATTGAACTTTATTTGGATAAAGCAGAAAAGAACATGCTCAGCAGATCCTGCCTACATTGGAGACAGGTGACAGGTGTCTCCTTCTAACCTTCTTTGACAGTGTCCTAAATAACTTATCTGACATTGTCAACATAATTATTATGATAATTGGTAAATATATAATTCTCTGTTTAAGAACAAAAATCATGCAGAAAACTGGCTAAATGTCATGTTATAATTTCCTTTGTTGAAATGTATTAACAATACTACCAAGATACTCAAGCTAATGACTCCTTTGCCATTTTTATTTATATATTTACTTGAGTGATAGGTTGATTTCATGAGACAAGTGTGTCCTAATATTGCATATCTATACTCCCAGCAGGTACTGGGCTCAGCCATTTTTTTCAGTTTGATTGCAGTCATATTTGATTCACAATAGAAAGCAAATTGTGGCATCTCTTATAGTCAACACTAGTTTGTCAGATCTAAGCCCTTGTCAAAGATTTCCTTAAACCAGAATCAGAAGTCTAGCCCAGTCCACAAATTTTCTACACGAGTTAAACCTCCTCGGGCCCATTTTTCTGGGCCCCGGGGATACATTTGCATATGCTGGCCCAGATAGAAACTGGGAAATGAGAAGAGCAGCAGAGAAAAGGGGTGGGACAGGAGCTTGTAGCAGCTGGTTTGGAGTGGGAACCCCATTTACTAATGCAAAAGGGACCTTTAGCTTCTTGTTTTCACAGGCTGTTAATTTCAGGTAACAGCCCTATTTTATCTTTATTGTTGTCTGTAACCTGTATCTGTTTTTATTTATTTATTTATTTATTTAATATTAATGAGAGCTGCACAACTTGCCTCATTTCGAATGCACTGACATTCAATGTCCTAAGATACTATACTCGTGCTGTGTGTAAGTTCTCTATGTACAGCACGATTATTTCTGAAGGAGGAAACGTAATTGCATAAGCGTTTCCCCTGCAGGCATCTGTCATTGACCTGTTGGACAACGCAAAGTGTGTAAACTTGCACCTCCTCACTTTGCTCCTAGTCTCTGCTTTTTGACAAGGTGGGAGGGCGGGGAGTTTTTCCTTTTCTCTTCCTCTCTCTACTCTTAATCTCTTAAAGAGCTTTAGAATTTCATAATGACCATGAAGCAGTATAGGGGAACGTACAGGCACCCTGACTACACATGTGGCTCAGCAACGCAGACTAGACGTGTCTTGGGTTTTAATCATAGGCCCTGTCTGCACCTGGTATTAACCTGCGTCTTTTGTGATCCGATCACAAGTGGACGGCTGTATTCTTTGTCCTGGGCCACATTGATGGACCACCTACTCAGCTGATGTCCTCTGCGTAAGCAGAGTACGTACTCATTCGCACACCAAGGGTGTCAAAGTGTGAAACAGCAAGAAATGGACATATGTTTTATGAGTGGGTCAAACATCCTGGTGCTGTTCTGTTTTCCTGGAACACGTTTTTGCTCCCTGCACAACGTCCTGTCTGAACAGCCAAATTGGTTAACATGGGCACAGAAAGGAAGCAGACAGCACTTCGCATCTTATCTGCCTCCTGTTATTTGCTGAGGATGATGTTGGTGAGCACCTAAATTGCTTTCTTCGGTAACAGTTTTTTTTAATGAGGTTCTGGGCCGTCGTGACGGCTAACTTCACTGAAGGTGCTGGATTGCCAGTCAGGTATCGCACGTGTGTGAGACAGACAGACAGAGATAGAAATTAATTGAATGAAGAAAAAAAATGAAGGTTGAATGTAGGATTAGGATATTAGCCAACATTGGTAAATATCTTCTTTTTTGTTTTTTTTTCTCAATCTTGGACAATTTTTGTCCCATGTCATGGTTTTTAGAGACAAGTCTGAGAATTCTTGGGGCATTTTTGCTCTTTGCCCTCCCTAATTTCCAACACTGTTTTAGATCCAGTTCCCAACGTTCATTTGAAATTATGTTTTAGCTTCCTCAGCCTTCCGGTGATATTTCTGGTATGTTTCATTGACTCTTGTTCCTTGTGTTTTGTTTTTTTTTTTTTTGTAGTGCAACAGTCTTAGCTCATTTTGTCTGCTTTGAGTTTAGTGCCACGGAGTTGAGTGGCATCAAAGCGAGTTGAAGATGGTAGGCAGGAGTGTTGTTGAGCAAGTATGTGACAACATAAAAACTGTATGATGATGACGATTCCTGCAGAGAAGAGGCCTTTAACATTGTCTTCACCTTCTGTCTTTAGGAAAGCAAGTCCATATGCGTAAGCCGGCGCTGTCAGCCCCAGAGGTGGTCCCAGAGCGCAAGCGCTCCACACCCATCAACCCAGCCAACACTATCCGTAAGTGCCTTTCCAATAACCCAGTGTCCCAGCGGCCATTCCGGGACCGTATTGTCCACCTGCTGGCGCTGAGGTCCTACAAGAAGCTGGAAGTGCTTGCTCGTTTGCAGCGGGACGGTATCAACCAGAAGGACCGAAACTCATTGGGAACCACCCTGCAACAGGTACTATAAGTTCTCTGTGTATGGGGTGTGTTTTGCCCTGTTAGTGTTAATATTAAGATAGAAACTTAAAATGGAAGTGGCCCAGTAATTAGTATGTACACTTCCTCCATTATACAGAAAAATCCAGTAGTTAGCTTTTGTAGAAACAAAAGTTGATTCTTAGGTATTTCACACTAAGACTCTCCAATTTCCCAAAAATCCCCTTAAACATGAGATCAAGGTAAACAGGTCTGCCTGAGGAAATCCGCTTCACAGCATGAAGGCTTTATTCACTGACAGGAAACAAGAAGCCACTTAATCGTTAAACATTATTTGCATGCACAGATGTTTAGCCAGCACAGGAAATGTGACATTTCTGCATATGCTGGATACTTCTAGTGCTGTCATAGTTTCATTTTTAACTCTATGTGTGTGTGTATGTATGTAAAACAGGTGGCAAACCTTAACCCCAAAGACAACACATACTCGCTGAAGGACTTTATATTTCGTGATGTCCAGCGAGACTGGCCTGGCTACTCTGAGGATGAGAAGACCCAGATTGACTGGATCCTGGCTCGGTACAGATGTGGCCTATTTCACACTGAGCTTAAATACATTCTGACTTGAACTAATATAAAGCATTTGCATTTTGTACTGTGTAACTACACTTAAGAATGGCTTGCAGATAGATGCGAGTAGATCGGTGGATATCTGATCTGCTGTTAGAAGGAAAGTATAGATGACTGTGAAAAAATAACTTCCTGTGTGTATTACATGAGTAGTGAGTTTAAAATAAGAACTCCTGGCAAACAAGTGCTTTTAATAGAAGTATGATTTCTTCAGTAGGTCCTGGTGGAATGATGTGTACCTTCTTTTCTGTTCCACTCTTCCCCACTGACACCACTCTTTCCTTTCCTTAACAGCAAGTTAGGGCTTCCTACTGAGACCCTCCCATCAAGCACTTCTCCCAAAGACAGTGTCCCCTCATCCCCTCAGGTATCTGAATAATACACACCAACACATGCACACACTCCTACAGGGATGTATTAGATTTTTCAGCTAAATGTTCGGTGTTTTCATCCAGAAACGCCAGCCAGACTTGGACTTCATTGATCCTTTGGCACCCAAGAAAGCCCGCATCTCCCACCTCAGCAATCGAGGGCCAGCCGCATCTTCATCCGCCTCCTCTGACCGCCGCGAGGATGAGGGCAGCCCCAGCTCTAAACGCTCGTCCCTACCCTCCAACGTCACCGCAGGCCCTCCTAGCCATCTCCCCATCTCGTCCCACCCTCCTGCACCGTCTCACCAGCAGCCCAGCCCAGCCTCCAACTCCAACTCACCCAGCACCCCGGAGGGCTGTGGCACCCAGGACCTGCCCATGGACCAGAGTTCCTCCTGCAGAGACCCTTTGCCCAGCTCCTTATCATCCGATAGGGCCCTGCAGGAACGCTATCAGCACCCTGTCCCCAGACCAGCTGTATCCCCCAGCCCCCTTCCTCCTCCTCCTCCTTGCACCTCACTCACTGTAACATCTACTGTCATCACCAGCCCGCCCTTGTCCAGCAGTACCAACAAGAAGTTTAAAAAGAAATCCAAGAAGCACAAAGAGAAGGAGCGGGAGAAAGGGAAACGGACGGAACGAGGCAGCAGAAGTCCACCTAATGTAGCAGAGCAGGCTGAAGAGACTCGTAGAGCCAAAAAGAGGCGCGGTGCCGAGGAGGAGAGCAAAGAAGTCATCGACAAGAATCCTCACAAAGGTGGGTTTCTGTGTTGTTCACTGCATCGCTGAACCGCATGATTCAAAATTTAAAGGGCCATACCACTTTTTTCCTTGCGTGTTTCCAGCATTCACAACATTTTTCTTTTTTTAATAATCAAAGGGTTGTGTTTTCCACGCTTTGTTTATTATTTGGTTTATTTATACTGATCGCTTACTTAATCCGTGTGGGGTAAATTAGTTGAGGGGACATATTTTAAAGAAAATATATTTTATATTAACACTGAATTAAATTAGCTATATGTAATGGAACACAGGCTGTTCATTGTGTCAAACCCACAGAGAATGAACGGTAGTGTTTGGAAGCATCTTTTCCTTGTGTGGTTAATAGTTCTGACATAACAGCAGCTAAGTGTTACTGGCAAGCAAGCTTTCCATCCAATAGCAGACAGTCGAAGTTGACAACTTGTCACTGAAGAGAGTCAAACATCTAGCTGCTAAATCTAGATATTTTCTCAGGAGTTGATGGGGACCGAGCCAAAAAAAATAAATGCTCAATGAGTATTGACATTAAATTTTGTGGGTGGCCTTTTTCAGAAAAGCCATTTTGACATGTCAGTCGTAAATGATTAAATGAACGATGGACACTTAGCTGCTTCGGTTTCTGGGTCCTGGTGTTGTGTTAGGATTGGCTCACTGTCATGACTTACTGACATGTCAGACTCTGTTTGTTTTGTCAGCTTTTTTAGCTAAAACAAACGAACTCCACCCCCCCCCATATTTTGAAAGCTAAATGTGTGTCTCTTCAACACCTTTTTAGTGTCGCCATGTTAAAGGTACTATTGAGAAATCAGGGCAAGCAGAGATCATATTCTCAAAGCCAAACATGTAAAAAAAAAAAAAAGAAAAAGTTTTCACGTTAGACAGCAAAATTTGAATTCATTTAAATCCAGCTTTAATCCAACTTTAAGAACCTGGGGGGGGGGATGCTACGCTAGGCTACCTATTTCAAGCAGCACTGACATGTCATGTGACTGACCTGCTGCCTCCTCTGTCCAAGTTTCCATCCAGATTATCTTTCAGACTTTGGATTGTTGCTCACCATGTTTCACTGTTTCTCTCAGTGCGGTCTGTTACAGCCCACCCAACCACATACAGTTTGAGTTTTGATTACGCTGATACTCTGGGTGTTGTCTGAACATGTTGAGGCATTGATCTGAGCTCCCTACTCTGTTTAGTTCTAGTTTACCTGATATTGTAAATGTTGTGGTTGTAGTTTGCGGGACTCTTTCTTGCTCGCAGTCTGTGTGTTGCAGTCTTTCACGACACTATGCTAATGCTAGGTTTGATAACTGCTAACAAACCCAGCGACTCTTATTTGATTTATTTTCAGTACAGGTGTGCATCATTTTCGGTCTATTCTTTTGGGATGTCAGCATATTTGGTGACAATGGCAGAGCCCACCACACTGTCTAAACTAGTACATACTGTATACAGTCACCTACAGAATGCAATACAAAGATTCTGTGTATTATGATTTATCAGTGCAGTGTTTCTCCTTTCTCCTCAGACTCTTCAGATAAAGAGAAGCCAGTCAAATCCACTGAACTCTCCACAATTGAGATGCCGGACTACGTAGGGTGAGTAACCTCAGTATACCTCGAAGTTCCCATGTTCCCTTTCAGGTCTCTCATTTCACAGTTTGAAACATTTGACTACCGTTAAACAGGACGCGGGAGAGCAGACGCAAGCACGAGAATCAAGACACAGGAAATGTAGCAAACAGAAGTGTTTCACTTGTGCACTGTGGTATTGTTCTATGTTTGCTGCACTAGGACTGTTTTTCACTTTCCACTTGAGGAACATGTTATCTGTTGCACAAATAGTGAAGCTCAACTGATGTTAAACAGGGTTCCCACCTCTTCTTTAAAGATTATGACCTTTAGCGAGGTGTACTCAAAACATGGACAGTTGGGGAGGAACCGTTTGCTCATGGTGGAGTGCACATGACAAAACTATTTATTTTCCTGAAATGATCATTTTTAATGCGTGTAACCATTTTCCAAAGAATCTGCAAATTTTCCATCCCTTTTGTTTACAGGAAGTACACGGCGTTGGTGTCCATGGGCCAGCGACAAAGCTACAAGAATGACTTCAATGCAGAGTATGACGAGTATCGCCTGCTGCACGCCCATGTGGAGAGCATCACCCGCCGCTTTACCCAGCTGGACACTCAATGCCGGAAGCTGGCGCCTGGCACCAAAGAATTCCAGGTCATGTCGAAACCGCGTGAATAGACTGTGCTTATGTTATTTTCACAGTCCAGTTTCTTCTCTGAAGCCACATACTGGCTGCATATTCTATCATTTTCAAAAGGTAGCTGGTTAAAGTCAGTATGTTAGCTGCAGATTGCGACTGTGATTCAGGATTACAGAAATGGTTTCATCGAGTCTCCATAGTAATATTGTGTTGTAGTTGACTTTTACAGAATGTAGTGAAGCATTTGGCTTAAGACAGAAATGATTGTTGTCCTTAATGTTCCACATCTGCCCCTTGATCCACTGAGATCTGCAACTGCCAGGCAGCACAAAGTTTTGATTTTTGTGTAAGCCAAATGTAGCATTCACAACATTTCCAGCCACACTTATTCCCTTTTACAAAGTCAGGGAATTGGAGGGTATGTTATTTGTAAGTTGTAATATTTATAAATGATTATAGGATTTGCATTAAAAGTGACCTTTTTTATTTTACAGAGGGTGCAAGAAGAAGTCCTGAAAGAATACAAAAAGATGAAACAAGTGAGTAGTTACTTTCTGACAGACTTCTCTGTGAAAAGGATATTTTGATAGACCACAGTTTAAAGTGCAACTCCACCCCCCAAAATCTGCTAGAAAAAATAAACGCAATGAGTGAGGGAACAACAGCTGTTGGCCTCATGGCAACATAGTGTTTGGGTCAGAGGACAGGAGGGAGGGAGACGGACAGACACCGATTAGTCTTTATTTATTTATAGTGTGTGTGTGTGTTTTACAGCACAGCCCCAACTACCACGAGGAGAAGCAGCGCTGCGAGTACCTGCACAACAAGTTGGCCCACATCAAGCGACTAATAGCTGATTTTGACCAGCGCAGAGCCCAGGCCTGGTGCTGAGAGCCCAGCACACAACGTCTCCACTGATCAGTATTGATAACGGAGTGTCTAACCAGGAGGGGGTGTCCAACTGGCTGTTATTTATTAACACCCCTTCAGTTACTGCCTCCACAACAGCCCCCCCACCCCCACCGCCTCTTTCTTTTCCCATCATCCTTCTTCATTCCTTCCTTTTCTAATCTTTGATTCCACTGGCTTAATTGTTCTGCAATTTCCCCCCCCCCCTTTACTTTCTCTTTTGTTTTGTTTTTCTCAATGAGCTCCTGTGGAATTTCATCCCATTGGACCAGTAGAAGGGGGCTGCCTGCATGTGTGAAGGGGTTTCTGGGGGAAAACTTCAACTCTTCTAACCATTTCAAGGACCTTATCTTCAGGAAAAAAAAAAAGAACAAAAAAGTATTTTTGAGCATCAGAGAAAATATTAACATTTATTTAAGTAAAAAAAAAAGTAGGGAGATCTATTTATTTTGGGACTCGTAGTGTAAAAGAAGAGTCCGCAGATGATATATTGTTTAACTTTTGTTGAAAACAATGCAAAAAAATATGACCGCGGACCTTATGTGTTTTGACTTTGTGAAGCCATTTTGCACGCAAGATCCATTATGTCACCATTTGGCGACATTGTCTCTGCTGCCTCAATTCCTTTCTTCTCATAAGAACTGTACTGGATGACCTTGCTTCAACATGGGGCGATCGTCACCCAGTTCGAGGCTGAGAGGGAAGGAAATGAGACGAGAAGGAGAAATCACTTGAGCTGACTGAGAAGCAACAACAGTATGTGTGCATGGATTGTAAATTTAGTTGTAATAGCGATGGGGTGAGGGTGGGGTAACTAAAGGAGTATGAACCCCCCTGTCAGTGAGGGGCAATATTCCCTGCACCGACGGTGTTTAGTGTTCACGGTGCATTATGGGTGCCTTAAGGTGTTTACACTCTGAAACGTCGAGTTGGGCCGACTGTCAGGGTCCACAGGCCTCACAAAAGAACTATAGCTGCCTGGAAACAGGCTGTGTGTGTGTGTGTGTGTGTGTGTCAGTGATGGAGGAAGGGAGGGATGTTAAGTTTGGAAAGAGTGTTACAAATGGCATGAGTGTGTGTTTGTTTGGTAATGTGGAGAGAAAGATGAAAAACGACAAAAAAAGCTGCTATAGTGTTTGACCAGCCGGAGCACTCAGGATCAACCTGGCTGGAGTAACAGTGACCGACCTTAATTGAAGAGATCCTTATTTTCCAAAATGGTTCATCTCTAGACCCTGGAAAGGACTGCGCCCACCACTTCAGCTTCATCCAGTGGCAAACATGTCTGTGTTTTTGTTTTGTTTTTTAGAAAGAAGCAAAAGGTTGTCGTCCACCTGAGGACAAATCTGTATTACAATGTGTTGAGTTTGAGTTCTGCAGAGCAGTGAAACATTTCGGAGTAGCTTTTTTTTTTGTCTCTTTAACATTGATACAGATTTAGTTTGGATGGATGATGCTTCTATGAAAAGTCTTTATTTCAACAAGGGGAAAAAGTGTTTACAAACCTGTATTAGAATGTTTGCCAAAAAAATTAAATGCTTTCCTGGTACTGCATCCTTGGAGTAACATTTTTGATTGGAGCTTCATTTGAGGCAACGTTAATACTGGAACGTGTGTCTCGTCTCACTCAATGAAGAAACTCTACAAAATTGTCTATGTCTCAAAGTTATTTTGGACAGAAAATCAGCACTCTGGTACGGGTCACGACAGCAGATTTAAAAAAAAAAAAAAAACAATATGCCCACAAGAGTTCAGCCTTCACTCAAGACTTATACTTTACTACAGCTGTGGGATACAGGGTCAGTCTTTTTGGTTTGTTTTTCCTTTTGCAATGGTCATTCCCCAGAATTTACAGGGTCAGAAAGGGCCACTCCAACAAATTGACAGTGGAGGCCAGAGCCTTACACGCAGCTTTCAAAGGTGTTCTCTGTCACATGTCGTCGTCCTCCTCAGCCTTCCAACAATGTCTGTCTTTGTCAAAACACAGATTTACTTAACCTGGGTCTGCGCAACATGAATAGACATTGTTAATCACTGTGGCGGGAGGAAGGAGTGAAGAAGTTTGACCAAGAGTCTTAATGAAGAAGTGATGAAGTAAAATGCCCTGGCAGTGTTTAGATACACTAAACCACTGAAAATCAATTGAATTTTTGGTGAAATCTGATCCTGCCCAAGTGAAAATGTACAAGACATTTCAATAAAGCATTGACAGTTTTACCTGGAAAATGTCTTTGGTTTTATTTTTTATTTATTTTTTTGCTTTAGTTTCTCTTCCGGCCATTTGAAATTGTTGACTGGAGTAGCAGATCATCGGAACTCCCGCAGGTCGGCCTACATGTGCAGATTGTGGAAAAACAACCTGTTTGCCTAATTGCATCTGAATTTGGTGTACTGGTTGCTCAAATACCCAACATGTTAAGACTTAAAGTCCCAAGTAGTGCTCATCACTAGGCCAAAATAAACGTTGACGTTGGTTTTTATAGATGCATAGATCCAGACATCCAAACACTCAAAGGCTGCTTGACCAATGAGATTAAACATGAATCATACGGACTAACAGTAGTTCTCCTAAGTGTCTTGTTGCGGTTTGTCTTCGTGCTGCTTTTATGTTGACTAAAGAAATGTGGAGCCTAGAGTCCTGACGTGCTGATGGGAAGGAAGCTAGATCAGAAATGTTATACATACTGTTTTACATAAAGACAGGATCCAAACTACACCAGAGCAGGAACACCACCTGCTGTCTTGACACGATTGAGGCGATTTATCCAATTCAGGAAGTGACATTTTTAGACTGCTGTCACTTACTAGTTTACTAGTTACTTGTACATTTAGAAATGGAATTACATTTTCACTCAAGACTCAACTTAAACTGTCCAGGATACATTTACATGTTAACGTATTCACTGTTAAAACGTAGATTAGTTTGCCTGGTTCTTCCTGGTATGTGCACTTTCAGTATTTGGTAACTGCAAACAGTCTGGTTTATGAGAGTCTCATCTGAATACACAAATGAAGGGACCTGGTCTGATACAGCTTTGCCTGTTTCACTGAAAGATCCATCTAATATACTGTATAATGTAATAAATAATGACACATTGTATATTGTATTCATACTATGGAATGATAGGAGTGCCACAATAAAGAATAAATATGTAAATAAAAGAATAAAAGAATATCACAATAAATGTGGAAATATAAAGAGAAATAAATAAAAGAATAAAAGAATACGAC
>JAVQJF010088164.1:0-14003 GCA_036023855.1 Gadopsis marmoratus
CACACACAGGGCCGTATATAACCACATGGGCCGACCCATATTCACCCATCAGGCCAACCTATACATTACACATTACACAATCCACCCCCTAACTCACTCCACACTCACCAAACCATGAGTAACCCCCCCCACAACCATGTCCTCTATCCCACAACCAACATTTAACTAATATGACAGTAGAGAACAGATTTGTCTTCCCCACAGTCCCTTCTTCCCCCCTCACAGGTGATTCCTTCCATTTCCTGTCTGTGGCTTTAGCAGGCCCTTCTCCCCCACAGTCTGGTCCATTGCCGAGCTCCGTGGACAACGAAAGAAAGGTGAGTGTTACTTGCAACATAACCAAGACCGACAATACCTTTCCATTTTGCCTTTAATAAAAATGTGCCTTATCTAAACCCCTCCAACTATGTGTACTGTCATTACTTGCAAAATGTTTGTATAACCTATGCTAACTCA
The DNA here is from genome assembly GCA_036023855.1 of Gadopsis marmoratus. Taxonomy (NCBI): domain Eukaryota; kingdom Metazoa; phylum Chordata; class Actinopteri; order Centrarchiformes; family Percichthyidae; genus Gadopsis; species Gadopsis marmoratus. The sequence continues at coordinate 457 of JAVQJF010088164.1, forward strand.
AAAAGAGATACTAACACTGGCTGGTGGGGCCGCCACAGTCCCCTTAATAAATAATATCGAATTATTAGAAAATGGAAATTCTGCCCTGTATTAATCACATAATATTCAATGCAGAATTATGTTTGTATTCATCAGGCTGCATGATGTTTGCTAGGTGGCATATTGTTGTTGCTTTGTTTCCTGTCGTCTACTGTAATATATAATTCTATTAAAGATGCATTACTTGCCAATCATATTCGTAAGATCTTCCTAAGATGATTGGTATCTCGTGAGGTGATTGGTAAGAAGACAAAAAATAAGATTCTAAGATTTGTGGAAGTAAGCCACAATATTTCGTAAGAGCAAAATCATCTGAAAATCTCACATTCATGAATCAGTGCAGAAGCTCCTTTAGATAATTTCATGTTGGTCTCATGAAAATGTGCTTTCAAGAGTCCACCTGGACTCTTTTGAGACCATCTTTTGAGAGTCTGCTGCTGATTAGAAATTATACCCAAGCTCCTTGAGGAACTCTCTGCTATCCAATTACCTCAAGTTTCAGTCCAGTGCATGCCGTTCACACCCAGGAGAATGGCATTTTTAAAATCTGAGGAATACTTCAGCCAGTTTGCGTGTACCTAAATGCTCTTCTCCAGAGAAATGACTTTACTGGGGGTATATCTTTTCATTTTTTTAGAACATTTTGCACTGAATGGTGGTGACATGAGGGCTTATAGTGGTTGGCACAGTTGCCTCACAACAAGACGTTGATTGCTTCACTCCTGCAGCTGTTTGAATCTTGAACCCTTTCTGTTTGGCGCTTGCATGTTCTCCTCTCCCGTGTTTGTGTGCATGTCCTTCCGTAGTCTGACATAACTCAGGTTGACCAGAGGAAATCTCCACAGGTGTATGTGATTGTGTATCTTATGTATTAGCCTTATCACAGCCTGGTATCCTGTTCGGGGATATCCATCTGCCAGTGACCCTGTGCAGGAATAAGAGGGTATAAAAGATGGATGGCTTCACAGAATTGCATGCGGTCTGTTATGATAACATGAAAATAACTCTGCTTAAATGTGCAGAAATGTAATGCGCTACAGTCTGTGCTTTCAGGGCAAGAAGGAGGGAAATGTCAGCCATCTTACTGTGACAATTTTGTATACAGTGTGCAGCAGTTGAAGTGACATATGGTGTGTAGGGTTTGTTTAGGTGGGTTACAGTAATGTATGTGAAGGATGCGGATGACGGCAATTCCTAGGCAGGTCAGAATACAAACAGCCCCATAACAGCAGAGCTTTAGTTAAAATATTTTATATATCACTGCCATAATGCTTATTACCCTTTACAAATCTGCTCTGATTTTCTGAACCTGTAAAAGCTACAGTGAATGAGGAATGCATGAATACATGTTTAATGAGCTAATCCTATCTTGTAGAGAGATGGATACACGGTGGGTCCCTTTGAAATAATTATTGTTACACCAGTCACCTCTGGAGAGGCATAGTTCCTCGTCACACAATGACTAGGACACATAATGAAGCCTTGGTCATGTTATCGCAGCATGCAGGGAGGAAGTGATAGGAACTCAAACAGGTGACCACGTATAGTGTCACTCATTATTTTTATCATCATCAAATAAGACATTCACATCACATTTGAACATAATCTATTGTGAAACATTAATTTATACCTTAAGTTACACTACAGTTTTTATTTGGAGAAACTTTAAAATGCTAAATCAAATGTTACACAAAGACAAATGGTGACCCGATGAAGTGTACTTCAGCACTTGTGGTAGAGTACTGCTAGTTTAATAAAATGCTGGTGTAATAGCATAGTACCCAACATGCTGAGACTGTACTGAGGCAGAACCATCATTTGACTTGTGATGAGCAAAATGCTGATGGGCATTTTTCTGAAACCTGGTGCAAACATAAATACATGTGCTATCTTCCAACACAAGCATACGTGTTGGAGTTTAAACCCCACATTTTTCAGTTTGGGTGACCGTTACACAAATGACTATTTCCCTGCATCACCTGGTTAGCACAAGCACAACCTTGGCTTTGCCACTCCATCCACCCCACAGGCAGCACAAGTGAATGTGGAGAGGAGATGGACAGCTGACTGGCCTAAAAGTGTTGCCTTTTTCTCTAAAACACTTGCACACTTATAGTGGAAGTTTAATTACAACTCTTGTTCCCATTTTTTTAAATGGGACCCATACATACATCTCTTTTTGTCTAATTATGAATAACAATGTGAGCTTCATTCACCTTATAACAATTCCCATGGTCTATTGATCGTTGGAAGGCCACTATTCTACAGTAGCTACGCATGGGGAAGTGTATTGACTGCAGGGGGCTGTTGTGTGTTGCAACATTAAGGAGAAAAGATGAGTGTGTCTATCCCGATATGATGGATGGCCATGGGCTGCAGAGGAGCTAATTGGCTCTTGATGAGGTTGGTGTTGCAGAGAGAAAGCGTACCAGGCTAGATTAGCACATTAGCAGGGTTAATCAATGAGGAAATTAAGGTGTGCTGTTTCCCTCTCACTGTTTCTCTTTTCTGTTTTCACTAAACTTCTTTTTCTTCTCTGTAGCTTCTCTGCTGTTCTCAAGTACTCATTTTGCCTTCATCATTGCCTTCTCTCATCTACTCTCCATTCTGCTTACCCAACACTCTGTATGTATGTTTAAAACATCTACAATTTATCCATCATAATGAATGACACAAATCTTAATTATCACACATTACAGTAAGCAGTGTCGAGATCTTTCAAGCGTGTAAAACATTTTTTTAAATGTATTTTTGTATGCGATATGGTAACAGGTAAGTGGGGGTAGGGAAAAAATCTAGGTGTCTCAAACATATAAAACAAATGTACTGCATGTTTGTAATTTGGATTGTATGTTAAATTTGTGTAATATCTTGCAGAAACATGTATTTATTATCATGTAGGATATGAAAGAGCTCCAAGAGGCACTGTAACTGGCATTTGAACACCCCAGAAAGCCAGAGCAAGTTGGAGCACCCCATTAATGTTTTTTGCCTGTACATATCATTTGGAGGTTACCTAATGGCAATATGTTTTCCATTTACCAGATGCCAATTTCAAAAGCATACTGTCTCCAATAGCATCACACTGTATCTAATAACCATGTAACACAGATGGATGTCGAGGAAGGCGTCACATTGGTGATTTTTTTCTCCAGTTCCTGTAAATTGTTGCCAAAACATTTAGACCCCCAATGTGTTGATGAAACCCAATGTTCCTCTTCTTGATATTCTTCAAAATGGAGTGTGCGGTTTGAGGATATTGGTGACAGTTTGCCACAAATTTAACTCACCACTCAAAACTGTGTCCTCTCCCTGCAGCAAGCATATAGGTGCACAGTTATAAACTTCCAATAAAGGTTGTTGGCCTTTAAAGTCTTTACTGGAAGCAACTGTAAAAAAAAGAAAGTGTAAAAGAAACCCCACCCAATTCAGTGATAGTAAATACAAACCGGAAAAGATGAGAAACCACAAACAAGTTAGTCCAAATGTCTTGTAAAAATGAATTGGCACAGAAACAAAGTCATCAGTAAAAGTACAACAATAGGAAGTACAAAACAAGTAGTTACTCCAGTAACGCATACATGGAATCCACAAGAGTAGAGTAAGAAAAGTACAGAATGTTGAATGTTGCATTAACATAATTGTGAGCCTGTCTAGCACTAAATGTATTGCAGAAATTAATGTAATATCTCAAATTGCACTCAACAGTCACCACACATGGGTATAAGAGATGGAGCACAACAGGGTCATTACGAGGGTGGATGAAAGATGCCTGTCAAGATTTGTTTGGTCACAGATCTGACAAAGGTGTTCACGTAACAATGTGCAACTACTCTGGAACACACAAGCAACACAATATTTAAATGAAAGTAACCACTGGTGGTTGAATTGTCATTAGTCATTCCCAGGAATTGCCTGGAGTCCTGTTACAGAGCCCTTGAGCAAGGCCTTGAACCCCCTACCTTGATTTGTTCTAAGTCGAGATAGATCAAGAAAAACACCCTCGTATAGCTCACCCCATGTTACAAATGGTATGCAAACTAGAAACCAGATAACAGGGTTTATTAAAAACATGAAAGAACCACTATATCTGTATAAAAACATTTTAACAATAGAACAAATAATAATACACTCTGGCTTTAATCCTAATGGATGAATAAAGTTTGTGTAGTTTCGTTGCATTTCACCATAGGTTCTACTGAGCAGAGGAGTGAGATGAGCAGTGGCGCAGTATTCTAATTTAAACTCTGGCTGAACCCTGCATTTGAATTCTTTTGAAATCCTCTCCAGCCCCGTCATGCAATTTTAAACACGTCTATACAATAGTTGCTGCCTTTCATGTCTATCAGCATATCCTATTTTTCCACATATTGTAGCATATTTCAAAAATAGATTTTGCTGAATTCTTCATCCAGTTTCAGCCTCCGTATTTCTTATTTTTAAAACTTGTTTCATTTTAGATATTCATCCAACTCTTTTTTTTGTTTTTTTTGGATCACTGCTCCACACATGCACTCATTCTGCTTTCCTATCTTCGGTCTCATCCTCCCATATCATTTTATATATAGCTCTTGCTGTTTTCTTTCCATAAAACTGTACATCTCTCCAATCATTTGAATTGATTGGACTGGATAGTTTGACAGTCTCCTTTAGTGTATTATGTGTGTGCAATCGGGTGTAATGCCGGTGTGTCGTCTTGTTTTTGTATGTACACATGGACCCCATAAGATATTGCAGAATTATTGACATGTTTAACAAAACCATCATGTCATATTACATAGATTCCTGGGTTGTGCTCTGTGTTCAAACTGTGAAATAGAAGAAGTGTTATCAAACCTTACAGCTAACACACCAGATGCTGTCTTCTTTAATAAGAGGAGTAGACAGGTGTTTCTTTTAGGAAGTGAGCTGTACCTTTTTTGTTTATAGCTTGAGGGAGACATTCCTTACGAGTTTTTCAAAGCCCCAGCTTGTTATTGATTTTGTCCCACAGTTTAGATATGGCTACTTTTGTGATGGGTTTGCGGATGACTGGGAGACCCAAACAAAGGTTACACTTGCAAGGTTCTGTAATTGACTCAGTAGTTGTAAGCATTCATATACAGTATAGAGGAGCATCCTTACATGTGTCACTCTAAGCAACAGTCAGATGCATGTATCGTTCAGGTTTCATGGTCTATTTTTAAAGGAAATATAAATGACGTGGAGTCAAGTCACTTGACAAATTTGTCTCGGAGGGCTGTACAAAATATACAATATGTACAATATGACACCCTCTAACCTTAGATGCTAAAATGTCTTCGTGTGATCTCATTAGGATGGCTGTGCAGGCCATCTCCTAGTCATGTGCACACTGACTGATGACTGATAGTCATGACATGTTGCTGTAATATCGGCATGCCGCTCCACTCTAAACCAACCCACTCTCATTCCCAGGTCGAACAATACCGTCATTTTGTCCCGCCGGTGATTCAATAGACCTGTGAAAGGTATCTTTTTGTCTCCGATACAGTTGCACTTTACCAATGTGTATGAGTAGAAAGAGTCATTGTTCACATACTTGCTTGAGAACTCTGTGCATCGTGAGGATTAAAAAAGTGTGTTGAAGAGGGGGAAGATTGAGGCCTAGTCATTTCTGGTCATCAACCTCCTTGTAGCCTCTGCCTTTCCACAATGTAAACAGAAACCAATCGTAACACTTTAAGAGGTCACAATATTACTGATGCTGAGATCATGGCAGAAAAAATAAGGGAGACATTGTAGATGGTAAGTTAGCCCCTTAAATCAAGGCTGTCGTGATAATGGCGAGTACACTGACGAGAAACGCCATCTGTGTTTTCCACGTTCGCTAACTCAGTCATTTATTTCACACCACAACACGCACACAGTGGTCCACTCAGTGCAGCAGAGAGGCTTGCCATCACATTCCACTTTCTAACAGCTAGTATCAGTTTTTAAGCCTTGTCAGCAAGTTTCAAAGTGGGTTCTACAATGGTTAGCTGTATAGTCAGCGAGGTGTGCACAGCAATATGGACGGCTGTAAAAGATTAGTTTTTGGCCTTCTCAAATGGTCAGTGGAAACAAACTCAAAGATTTTTGATATTTATGGAACTACCTGTGTCGGCGCTATAGATGGTAAACATGTCAGGATTCACATGTGTAGACATAGGGCCATGTAGTTGTGACATTTATGCCACTTTGAATCCCAGTTCATCCAGGGCAAGCTTCTCGTACCACCTCCATCTACTCTTCCTGTGGAGTGGAGTCCTGAGCCCCCCTGTGTTCATGGCATTGGAAGCCTTTCCACTGGAGGTTAACCTCGAGTTGCAGTAATTGTGACATAGCTCAAGTATGCAATTTAAAGGGATTGAAATGAATTGTCAGAATTGTCTTGTGTGTCCCACTTGGTAAACATTCCTTTATCTGGTTTCATAAAAAACAAAAAACCTTCAAACTTAATCTCATCACTATTCATTGTCCCTTTATCAGGGGGCAGCCTCACTGCTGAAAGCGTGAAAAGAAAACTATCGCCACTCCAGAGAAAGATGGGTCATTGAAAATGCGTTTGGCATTTTGGCAGTAAGGTGGAGAGTCTTTGTAAAGGCCATGCAGTGCTCTATTGAGACAGCTTGAGTTAAAACCAAGTCATGCGTGGCACTGCAAAACTACATTTGTGTCATTGACCAAGTCCAATCTGAGAGGGCCAGTTAAATATACAGCACCTTGGTGGATGAAGGGGATGTTTACTGGAGAATGGAGGCATCAAGCAACACAAGTTGGCACTGAAATGCGGAACAGCCTGAGGTAATTTTTAAAGAAGAATGCAGAGAGGGTGCCAGCAAGGTATGCTACAATACTATGGGCAGAGCAAAGCAATTGGCTGCTTGGGGAGTTTTGTTTTCCTCCTCGCTGAAACACTAGTTTGATTAATCAATTAGTCAATTAACAGAAAATTCCCAGCAATTTTGAAAATCAATTAATCGTGCGGAAAATGCTTAGCATTGTCTACTTTCAGCTTCTCAAATGGGAGGATTTCCTGCTTTTTTTTTTCTGTTTTCTATGATTGTAAATTTAATATCTTTGGGTTTTTGACTCTTGGTTGGACAAAACATGCAATTTAAAGAGGTCACCTTGAACTTTTGGAAATTGATGGATGGATATTTTTCACTGTTTTCTGAGATACTATAGACTAGGTCATTACTAAATGATAGAAATATGATCTACAGGTTAATCAATAATGTAAATAATAGCTAGTTTTGATCATTTTAGAATGTGTTTATTTGTTCCACTCACATAAATATAAAACGCATGAAGGACATATGAAAGTGTGTGTGAGGGTGTGGTAGAAACCTGTAATGGCTTAAATAAAAACCACAACTAAGACATGCAAAAGGTAAAATACATGCATACAAAATCACCAATAGATTTAAAATAGTTTTCAAAAATAAATTCAAAATAAGTGTAGAATTACAGTATTTGTAGCGACTTTGCACAGAGGAGTCTTTCCCATTTATGTCTGGAAACATTTTATTCCACTCTGCCTGACATTATCATATTTTGTATCAATTTCCTCCAGCTCTTCACTGAAGATATATGTTTATTGCATAAAATAACCCCAAAGTCTACATGTTTTTATGGCTGCAGCATTCCATCAAAGGGAGATATTCTAGATGTCTTGTGCATCAGTGAAGAATGTGTTTTTGCACATTTCCTGTTGGCAAAATACACCAGACATAATGTAAAAAGTTGTGCATTTACCCAAAGCTTGACTGCACAGTGAGTTTGTATTGTTATTTTGTACAGGTTAAGAAAAAAATTCAACAACTTTACGCTAATGGCCTAAAATGAACACCTTTTCTGTAAATGTTGAAAATTAAAATGTTGCTCACAAGTTTAGTAACCTTTCATTTGAAACATTGTTTGGGTGGTACAAACATGCTGGAAACATGGAACACCTAAAAGGCAAACAAAGTGCTTCATATCATTCAACACAAATATCTGCTCTCAATAGCATAACCAGAAATCTATGGTGAAACAAGGTTTACCCTTAACACCATTTAGGCTTAAATATTGCATAACACACAGGATTTAATGGAAGCAGCGACCATCATTTGCTCAAGGAAGATGTTACACTATGTATTTAGTGTAAAATCTACAGTAAATGATTATTAGTTTATCAATGACGTCGGCATAATGTCACAGCTTCCTTTAGTTTTTTTGTCGGTTAAGAAATGCGTAGGTAGCCGATAGCCGTATCCACTTTGCATATTTTCAGTTGTCTAAACTCATTATCAAACCATGTTTCCCAGCCAAACTCATGGGCATACTGTCTTTTAGTAGGTAGGGTTGAGCAGAGCTGAGCTCGGTGCCTCTCCCTAACCACAACATTCTTCCTTGGTGTCTCTCAAGCTCTCTCCTCTGGTCCTCTGGAAACTCTGAAGTAGAACAGAATGTTTTGTATAAAACAGATGTCTTGGTGTCTACTGAGATGGTAACCTTAGTGTGAATCTGGTTTACTGATCCTGCACTGTTATGTTTAGGCGAGGGGGACCCCAGAAAGCAGAACATGAAACTCAAACAGCTTGAAAGTCGGAGATTTATTACAGCTCAGTAGGGACCAGGAGATGGCTGGTGAGCAGTGAATGGGGGGAAAAGATGAGTCAGGTGTGTTCCTGTAATAGTTGGAGCCCGGGCAGACAGAGCAGGGCTGGCTGGCAGACGGCGGGATGAAGACAGACTGGGCAGGCGGGTAGCCGGAGACTGGTGAGACCTGGAAAACAGGGATCAATAGACGAACAAAATACTCAGAGCTTGACGAGAGGTCTGAGTGGCTCTGACGCTGTTTTACAATGCAGGTTCAACGGGCGATCTGGCGAAGACTGGAAAGAAGCACCGAGTGTACATATAAGCACTGCTGAGATGATTACTGGGTAAGCCACAGCTGTGCAGGGGAATTGGCGGGAGCAGGAACATGATGACCACACCACATAGACGAACACCACACAGAGACAGACAGGAGACAACAGAAACGGATAGGATTGGGGCTGCTTTCTTCCCAAACATGTACTTCACATGCGTACTTCTAGGGCCTGCAAGGGGAACTGGTGTGTGGTGGTGCAAGCAAGCAGACCTGTAAAACGTATGGGTAAATCTTCCATTCCTGCATTCTTTACTCAAGTAGGACCATATAGGTAATTCTGTCTTTACAGCAAGGGACAGTAATGGGCCCTATTAAAACAGCTGTGCAAAACAACCTAAAAGAATAAATACAATGCATAATTAAGAAAGTGCTTTACTCTTTTAACAGTTTTAACATTCTCTTTGTTGCATAGGCAATTTTAATTTAGCAATTAAAAAACTATTTACTATTGTGTTTAAATGAAGGTTAATTCAATGTTTGCACAGTAATTGCATATCAATAAGGTTAGCCCCTAAACAGTTAACTTGAATGCTTACAAATGAAGCAATCTTCTGGATTTATAGGAGCGCGATTCACAGTGAAAGTGAAAAGGACGAACACATTAGTTTACATCTATTGGCTGCTAGGGGAAAGGGGTTGGATTTCTGTTTGAAAGGCTTTCTGGCAAACATATTTGCAAGAAAACCCCTCACCACTTCAGAGCCAGATAATATAAAAGGTAAATGAGACATCTGAATGCATGTCAATTACAAGTTGTGGATCAATTAGTTAGATCAGAGAGGCCTTCATCATTCTGAAGAAGCATAGAGGGGCCTTGGGGAGTCACCTGAGAATAGAGGTGGAAGGTTCGAGTGGGGCATTCCAAAGGCTCACTCCTCTAGGAGAGATGGCAGAAACCCCAAGACTCCTCTGGGACATCTCTCATTAAAACTGTTTTAAGAGCTGAAATATAAGTCCCTCAGAGAAAGCTGAGAAGGAATAGGAGAATATTGTTTGTGTGTAATATGGCACAACCAATATGTTTGAATGTGACAAAATAACCACTAATAAAGGTCCAGTAAAAGTTGACCTTGACAGATAATGGCCTTGAGTAGATTTCTCTTAAAAAAGAATAAATGTGGATAAGAACAAGACAAAGGTGAAAATATAAAGAGGAATAAATAAAAGACTAAATACATGTGGATATCTAAAGAGAAATTGTTTTGATTTTCCCTTATTGCTTTTGATATTCCCCTTTTGATTTGAACTTTCCCAGATGTATTCTTTTAATCGCAATCCTATGACTCCATATACATCCGCTTATCCTTAGAGTCACATGGGGCTGGAGCTGGTCCCAGCTAACACTGGACAGGTTGCCAGTCAGTTACAGGGCTGACCCATAGGGACAGACAATTATTCATGCTCACGGCAATTTAGAATCATCAGTCAACCTAAACTGCATGTCTTTGGATTGTAGAAGGAAGTCGGAGTACTAGGAGAAAACCCACGCAGGCACCAGGAGAACATGCAAACTTTGATTTAGTTATTGCAAGTAAAATATTAGTTTTCTTGAGATAACAAGAACATGGTCTTGCTTTAAAGATAATTAAACCATTGTCACAAGAAATCTGCTTTGTCATCCCAAGATAATCAGATACTTGTGATTGTAATGGGATTTTTGAGAATATAATGCAGCCATAGCTACTCAAGGCTTCCATATGGAACAGCGCTTCAAAATTACATTTTCTTACATCCCCAGTGATCTAAAGCAGTGACACTTTCATGGCATTTAATAAACCTTTTTATTCAAATAAACTAAAATATAAAATGGAAGCCTTCCAAAACCAAATGTGTAATTGAAAGAAAATCAGAAACCAAACTTTACAGATTATAGCTTGTCTTTCTAAAAACTTTGTCTCTGGTGGACTGACTGTCTCCCCACTGGCAGTCAGCCCCTATCGTGATTGGCTTCTGCTGTACTGACTTCATGTCAGGTTGACCCTTGTGTGAACCAGCTGCTTTGCATTTGCATAATACCAAAATGACAGCTCATCAGCAGACTAGGTTCACAGGATCCCTCTTCCCTCTCTCGCTTTCTCACACAACCAGTCCTGCTCTCTGTCTGCCTGCCACTCTCTATTTTTCTCATTATCTATCAGTAAAGTAGTCTAATGACTGGAGTGACGTATCAGATTTTTGTTTGTGGTTTTAGTCGTGTTAAGGTCTTAGTTCTGCTTTCGGAGATATGGGGATTAGTTGAAATATTGGGTCATATTTTAAAAACTTATACCAGGTAATGTGGCTCCACCTTTACTGCTGCATCGCTCATTCTATAACCTCTTTATCCAGGTTAGGCTTGTTGACCATGAATGCTCATTAACAGAAAAATACAAATTTTCATAGGCAATGAATAAAGTATGTTGGTGTAGATGAGATATGAACATGAAATATGAAAATAATAAAGAGGTGATTTAAAACTACTAAATTAGTTTAAAATGGCTAGACAACATGCATTTAATACTACAGAATTAGGACAAAACCCTAGCAGATTGTACTGTTTAGTGAGGCCATGATGATCAAAACTATGAGTGAAGCACAAGTAATTAAATGGCCTGTATAGGCAGCTGCATTGTTTAAAATTGGCAGCGTCACACTTCCGTCTGATGGACTCGGCAAATAGACGACTAAAGGATGAAACACATCTGGTCAGACAAGGTGTTCTATTTTTAACGTCTAGACATCTATCGTTTGATAATGTTGGAGTAGCTTGCCGGTCACAATCCTTACCGCAGGTTAGAGAGGCTGGCTTGTAATGGCAAGATCGATCTCCAGAAGTGAATGACTGCTCCGTGGCTAATAGATCAGTCTTTGGTGTCACTGAGAAGCTTCCAGGTGTGTGTGTGTGTGTGTGTGGATCAGTTCCTTCCAAGGAGGAGCAGCATTGGTGCTCAGAAAATCTGCCCAGGTAAAATGGTCAGATTATATGCATGGGCACACCATTTAGTATTGCAAACCACCAAGATATACAGCTCCCAGATGTTGTTATTCTCAACTGTTTTTTTCTCACTCATGAGACATTGCTATTTGCCTAGCACCACTCATTGTAATGTACAGTATCTTAAAATAATAGTAAGTTGGTAACAGTGGGACAATTTCTGCAAACTATTTTGTGAATGTCTTCCTTTCTTCCCTTTCTCTTCCTTGACAAACTCTTTTTCCCTACTGTTTGCCTTCCTCCTTTCCTCTCATCCCTCTCTTCCTTTCCTCGCTCCCATCATGTCTGATGGGTTTTACCATCCAGAGACTCCAGGTTGATTGACAGGTGGGAATTAGCCATGTGTAAACACTTCACGCATCCATTTGCATCCCATCATCCCTGACATCAACGATCTCAAACACCCTCCACCCCCACTGGTCCTTTGCACACTGCCATTTCTGCTGTTTCCTGCATTTTCACTATTGGTAGGAGAGAGAGAGGCGTGGACAGAGTGCTTTGGACAGTGGCGGGGGCCTGTACACAGCTTGACTGAGGGTCACCTTTCTATTTGGAGAGGAGGTAATAGACAGTCTTGGAGAAGTTGCTTTGCAAAGTTTTAGTAGCAGAACTCAAATTAAAACCAGCTGTTTTATACAGTGCAGGTGGACAGTGATATGTTTGTAATTGTTTTGATTACTCGCACAATGAGGTGCTGACATTCAGCTTAACAATCATACTGGGTAAAGATCTCTGAGCGGTCTGGACCACTGATATGCAGATACAGCAAAAAGAAAACATAACGGATGCTGGGAAATCCATATTATATAAAGTATAAATATGAAGTAAAAACGGTTTCTTAGTGTATTACTGTGATTACGTTTTAGCAATTACATTAGGCTACAGTTACTCATCCTTGTAGTTACTTTGACACTTTGAGGATTATCTTGTTTGGCGTCAGGTTCGATCCACACTGAAACTGTGTGTGAACCTACGGTAGCAGCGTCACTGAGGATCGGACAGCGAACGCTGTGTGAAATCGAGTCAATTCAGGTCAATTTTATAGCCCATACACGATTCACAACTCTATCCTTAGACCCTCAATTTGAATAATTACAATAAGGAAAATCAAGATGACAATATCCTAAGCTAGCTATTATTGTTATTGAATACCACCAAACTGTAGGCTGGATCCTTATGAAATCATAAATCTATTTTTTGGTTTCTTAACCTGCTAAAAGCTTAACATGTGATGTGTGGGTTTGGCACCTTCGGAGTTGTTCAAAGTCAACTTTAACGGAGCTATAGGCGGCATTTTGTTTACTTTTGACAATGAAACCAGTATTGAATATTAGTTGATGTTAACCATCCATCCATCCATCCATTTTCCACCGCTTATCCGGGGCTGGGTCGCGGAGGCTACAGGCTAAGCAGGGTTATCCACACGTCCCTCTCCCCAGCAACGCTTTCTAGCTCATCCCGGGGGACCCCAAGGCGTTCCCAGGCCAGTTGGGATATATATAATCCCCCCAGCGCGTTCTGGGTCTACCCCGGGGTCTCTTACCGGTTGGACGTGCCCGAAAAACCTCCAAAGGGAGGCGTCCAGGGGGCATCCTTACCAGGTGCCCGAACCAC